>PVIH01031047.1:0-11342 GCA_004025045.1 Sigmodon hispidus | reverse complement strand
GGGGGGGGAGGGAGAGAAGGAGGAAGGGAGTGTTTCAGTTGAGTGAAGTTGATGGTAGGAGGGAGCTCTAAGGGTCAACAGTGAGGAGGCTGTGGGTTTCACACTGACTAGTGAATCATAGCACCTCTGTCAACTATCTACTATTAAGCCCAACTTTAAATAAACTAACAGAAAACTCAAATTAAGACAGCTTATAAAACACTTCACTTACTTTGAAAAACAGAGGTCTTGCTTTCCCTACCCACATAAATGGTAGGGGAGAACAAAGACTAGGATTTGGGTCAATGAGAAACAGCTAGGTTTCCTTTTAACATAGAGCCAGATTTAGAGTGAATTTCCTGGCATGTACCAGTTGGTTCCAAATGGGAAGACTCTGACTCCCCTGGTCTGATCACCAGTCGGCCATAATGATTTTTACCTATCTGGTCTTCTTATCTGTTACTCGGACTTGAACAGTTAGGAGAACAGGTAGATAAGGTTAGGGCTGGGAGGAGATAGCTCATTGGGTAAGGTACTTGTCGTGTATACATAAAGACCAGGATTCGAATCCCCAGCATCATATGAAGGCTGTGCACAATGGTATGTGCTATCCTCCATGCTGGGGAGGTGAGATGGGGAGGTACTAGGGTAGTAGGCACTCAGTCTAATTGAAATGGGGAGTTCCAAATACAGTGCAAAACTGTTTCAAAAGTAAGGTAGAAAACAATAGAGACAAACCGTTACCATTAACTGCTGCACACTACATGTGTATGCTTGTGGGAGGACACAAGGGGGGAGGGGGGGAAGGAGAAGGATGGGGGAGAGAGGGGGATGAAAAACTGTGAGGGCTAAGCTGTAGCTATATAATTGATAGAAGAGCATACCGCTATTAGTATCCTGGTACGATTAAATTTAGTCCCACATTTGTGTTTTGAGATGTTGCAGAGATTTTTAAGAAGTAATGTTTGGACTCCAGCCAGACTAGCCGGTAGATTAACCAAGGATCTTCACCTCTCCCTCCATTCTCTAAAACCAAACCCTAGGTCTTACCTCCAGCTCTGCAGCAGACCACCTGCCTTCCCTCCCCCATCTCCAGGGGATCACACAGATCTTCCTATCCTCCTTTTCTCTGTCCACACACTCTTAGAATGTTGCAGCCTCCAACCCCAGAAGTCATCTCCTGGGAAGCCTCAGGCCAGGGGAACAGATAGGCTAACTGCAGACCTTCGCCTGCCCTTAAGCTCCTTTAAAACCATCGCCCAGTCTTATCCCCACCTCCATAACAGACCACTGGCTGTAGCCTGTTCCCCATCCATCTCCAGGGATCACAAATGTTCACTCCAAAACTTCCTCTCCAGCACCTCACTGCTTTATTCCAGCCGCGACTCCAATAGGCCCTCTCCGACAAACATAGGCCACTCCAGCCAGGGAAGCAGGTAGGCTATTTGCAGATAGATCTTCATCTCTCCTCCTCTCCGCAAAATCCAGTCTCTAGTCTCATTCACAGCTCTGTAGCAGACCTCGTGCTGCATCTTCTTACTCTGTACCTATTCCCAAGAACTACATAGATCCTGGTGAAAAGCCTGCCTCCTTCCTTCCTCCCTCCTAGGACCCACCCCCAAGCCCATCCCCATTTCTAAATTTTACTTGGAACTGCTAATGGCACACTTATCAAAATTCCAGAATTTCCTATCAGTCAAAATTCACCCACTGCACTCTCCTAAGATCGAGAAAGCAATTGAAAACAAGCAACAAAACACCCAACAAGGACAGGACTGGATTTCAGCACCTAGAATTACATTCCTCCCAAACACTGAGGCCTGGATGACAGTGTCAAACACAATTAATTACAGCCAGGACAATATGTTTCTACTAGAGCCCAACAATACTACCACACCAGGCCCTGAATATTGCAAAATAGCCAAAGCACAAGAAAAAGACCTTAAAATAAGCTGTGTAAATATGATAAAGGTCCTTAAAGAGGAAACAAATAAATCTCTTAAAGCAATACAAATAGTGGAAGAAAAGCAATAAAGCAATGAGGGACCTGAAAATGGAAATAGGATCAATTTAAAAAGAACTGAGAAATCTGGAGATTAAAATTTTAGAAACTTGAACAGGAATCACAGAGGCAAGCCTCATCAACAGACTACAGAGATAGAAGAGAGAATCTGAGGCACTGGAGACAAATTAGAAAAAATGGATACCTTAGTCAAAGAAAATATTATATCTAAAAATCTCCTGATGTAACAGAGCAAGATGGCACAGTTTCCTATATATTTTTTTCTTACTGAAGGCATTCCAGTTTTAACTAGAGTTTGATCTCTTTGATGGAGAATCCCATGGAATACTACCCATCTGTGTTCTAGAAACCCAAAGCTAGGATGTCCTTCCTATTGAAACTGCTTGTCTATCTGGAATCTCCTCTAACTCACCTTAACTTAGCTTCTGTGAAACTTCCTGCTTCAAACTGCTTGCTCCTAAAAAGTTCCCCTGCACCTGCTAATTGTGATTCCAATATGTGGGGTCTACCTATAAAAACCTCCATGTTCTGGACACTCAAGATCATATACTCATGTCCCCAACATCTCGGATATGGTCACAATCCCACTGGAATAAAGACGTTCAAAACTGTCTATTGGCTATAAACTGTGTCTGAGTGATCATTTCTAGTTAGTATAGCACTGGACTTGCCTCTTAGAACCATCATCGTTGTGTCTCATAAGGTTGGGCATGTTGTGTTTTCAATTTCATTAAATTATAAAAATCTAAAAAGTCCTTCATTTCTTTCTTGATTTTTGTCTTGGCTCCTTTTTCGTTCAGTAGTGATTGTTCAGTTTCCATGAGTGTTTAAGCCTCCTATTGTTTGTGTTGTTGCTATCCAGCTTTAATCTGTGGTGGTTAAATAGAATGCAGAGAATTATTTCAATACTTTCACATTTATTGAGAATTGCTTTGTGTCCAAGTATGTGGTCAGATTTGAAGCAAGTTCCATGAGGTGCAGAGAAGAAGGTTTATTCTTTTGTCTTTGCTGGGAAGGTTCTGTAAATATCTGTTAGGTTTATTCAGTTTATAATATCAGTTATTCCAGCATTTCTCTGTTTAGTTTTGTCTGAATGAGGATGGGGTATTGAAGTCTCCCACTATTGGCGTGTTAGAGTCAGTATGTCATTTAAGCTATAGTAGTGTTTCCTTTATAAACTTGGGTGGCCCTATATTTAGTGCATAGTTGTTAAGAATTCCAATGTCCTCTTGATGGATTTTTCCTTTGCTAAGTATATAGTATGTCCTTTGCTATTTTTCTAATTGGTTTTGGTTTGAAGTCTTTTGTCCTCTGCTAAAATGACTATACCAACTTGATTCTGAGGAACATGTGCTGGAATATCTTTCCCATCATTTTACACTGAAGTGGTATCTATCTTTGATGTTAAAATGTGTTTTATAAATGCAGCAGAATGGTTTCTATCTTGTTAATCTGCTTTTTTTAATTAGGTAATTTATATATTGATGTTGAGATATCAATGAGCAGTATTTGTTGAGTCCTGTCATTGTGTTGTAACACGTGTGTGTGTGTGTGTGTGTGTGTGTGTGTGTGTGTGAGAGAGAGAGAGAGAGAGAGAGAGAGAGAGAGAGAGAGAGATTCTTTTCTGCTCTGAGATAATTTATTCCTTGTATTTTCTTCGGTGTGGTTAACCTTTTTTATGTCCGAGTTTTCTGCTTAGTATCTTCTAGTAGACTAGATTTGTTGATCAACATTGCTTAGATTTGGTTTAATCACAGAATATTTTATTTACTCCACCTAATATGATTAAAGTTTTGCTAATTATGGTACTCTGGTCTGGTTCTTTAGCCTCTCAGAGTCTGTAGACTGCTGGCTTTTAGAGTTTCCACTGGGAATTCAGGTATTCTAATAAGTCTACCTTTACATGTTACTTGGCCTTTTCTTTTACAACTTTTAATATTCTTTATTTTGTACACTTAGGGTTTTTATTATTATGTTACAAGGGAAATTTCTTTTCTGTTCCAGTCTGTTGTTTTCTTTGCTTCCTAAATCTTGATAGCTATCTTCTTCCTTAGCTTAGGGTTAGGATTAGGGTTATGATTTTGCTTAAATTATTTTCTATGATTTTGACCTGTTTTTTTTGTCCTTCCTCTATTCCTATTAGATTTGTTTTTCTTAGTGCCCTAGATTTTTCTGTATAATATATGTCAGTGATATGGATAGCTGACCAGAAATGATCACTTTAACACAGCTTATAGCTATTTGAAAGTCTTTATTCTAACCAGCTGGGACTACATTTGTATATTTGGGACCTAAGTTTTGCCCAGAGTAATTAGACCAAGGGTCTTTTAAAGTCAAATACCACATTCTGGTGCCTGACTTAAAAACTGTAATGGACATAAGACAGCTCATGCTGGAGGGTGTAGAGTAGGTGGAACTTTAATCCATTGCTGGAGGCAGATCAAACTTGTACAACCACTATGGAAATCAGTGGGGTAGATCCTCAGGATGATGGGAATTAATCTGCCAGAAAACCCAACTATACCACTCGTGGACATATACCCCCCCCCAAAAAAAAAAAACTCCACACTTTATCCCACCTCAGGGACACTTGATTAATCATTTTCATTGCTGTTGTATTCATAATGGTTGATCTCAGCAAGCAATTGCTCAGTGGACCATACACTGAGCATGCTGTTATACTTTGTCAAGCTGCAAATTTTCCAAATGGTTCCCTTTCTTTTTGCTTCTGAGTCTCACTCTAAATCTGACTACATGAAACCTATCAGAGGCAGAATGAAGAATTGAGTTAAACAGTTTGACACTACCCTGGTCATCATAGCAAGATCCCATTTAAAAACCACCACCCTACATGTTATAGATTGACAGTGTATTGCTGACAGTTTTCTTTGAGGAGATAGGAAGGAGGGAGGCTGAAGGCTGACTAGGAGGGTTTGGGAGGGGGAAGGGAGGGAGAACAAGGGGATGTATGAATAAAAAAGACTTTATAAATAAATAAGTAAATAATATATATATATATATATATATATATTAAAAAAGCTCTTTTATTCTTACATTTTGTCCTTTCAGAGAATCCCAGTGAATGACATAGTTCAGCTAAGATCTTTGCTTGGTACAGCTGAGGTCATTGTTACTTCTATTTCCAGTTTCCAGTTGGATACCCAGCCCAGTTTCCTCTTTGGTCCTCTCCATAATCACTGTTCTAGGTCATTTCTAGTCTGTTTGTCTTTCACCTGGTTCTAAAGCTGCTTCCAGATTTTCAGAACTAGAGTAATGACCTTAGAACTTGGCACCTCTTTTTTTTTTCCACTGTTGTAAGAAAATTTGAAAAGCTGAAAAATATAAAAATAGAAGATGTCTGTTTTAATCAGGCTTTTGGAGGTTCAAGAGCCATCTGCTTGGCCCTAATTAAAGCACCCTGGCTTCATCACATCATGGAAATCCAGAGATATGAGGAAAGACAGTGGAGTTGCTCTTTTATATGAAATTCTCTGAGATAAAGCTATGGTTCATAAGAACTACATTAATTCCCCTTAAGATCACACCTCCCATGGCCTAAGCATTCTAATTGTATCCTGCCACTTTCAGGAACTCCCTCAAATTTTATATTACTTAACTGGAGATAAAACTTTTGACATTTGAACCTTTTTGGAAGACACTGTGCAGTCGGACCACAGCACAATACACACCATGAGGACGCCCTGTGGGAATTAGTCTGATGAGCTTTCTATTCATATCTGACCTGCACTGAAGTTCATCTCCTCACATACGGTGGAAACTAGAAGTCTGTACTTATGCTCAACATTCCTCCTAACTACATTCACATTAGATTGGTGAGCTCTAAGGATCACATTGATTTATGCTCTTTTCTACGAGTGTCTGAATAATTAATTAATTAATTAATTAATTAATTAAGGCTCTTTGTGGCTCCAGTCCTCCCCCTTCTACTTTGCCTCACAGTCTTTCAAGGCCTAGTGAGAAAGCAAAGGACAACCACCAAGAGGCCAAAGACCCAAGAAACTGAGCTGCCTCCCTGAGCTGTGGGAACTAACATCATTAACATTTGGCTGACTTTTTACTTTTCAAAAACAACTACATATTCCAGTCTATTAAAGTATACAATGCCCTGAATTAATTAGTTAATTAATATCTACTTCATAGTCAACAAAGAGATTGTAACATTCAGTTAAAAAGCAGATACAGGCTTTCAAGATGGCTCACCCAGCAATGGCACTCACCAATAAAGAGAAAGACCTGAGTTTGATCCCCAGAAGTCATGGGAATGTAAAAGAAGAAACCAATGCCCATATGTTGTCTGCTGATCTCTACATATGTGCTATGGCACATATATGCTCACATAAACACAAATAAATGATTCAGAATTTCTAAATAAAAGCATACTCAGCTTTTTTCTCTGCATGCTAGCTGGCATTAATTGTGTTCACCTTGTTCTTTCAGACTGCCTCACCAAGATTGCTGACTCTACTAGCTCATGTTCTATTTCATATCTTTCAAAACACAAATAATGAGTATTAACTACTGTTACCATTCTTTTCATTAGTGTGAGAAATATTCTTCATATGTATATCTGGCAGGAATATTAATTAAGACTGGACAGTGTGCTTGAAGGTTCAAGATTGTTAAGTGATTTAAATGAAATTTAAAACAGACTTGCATCCCTAATCATTAGACACACTGCTCTCAACACGTAACTTTGCAAAGGTGATACAACTTCTCAGCCACAGAGGAAGGATTCAGGCTCAGCTCTTTGTGGCTCCAGTCCACCCCTTTCTGCTTTGCCTCACTCTTTCAAGGCCCTGAGAAGGCAAAGAACAACCACCAAGAGGCCAAAGACCCAGGAAACAGTGCTGCCTCCCTGAGCGGTGGGAACTAACATCATTAACATTTGGCTGACTTTACTTTTACAAAACAACTGCATATTCTAGTCTTTTAAAGTACACACTACTCTGAATATTTCAAATTATTTCATCATATACTACTGAAGGTAATAATTGTAGATACTGCATATGGCTTTTATTTGTTGATGAGAACAAATTCTACTGTGCATATTTCGTGTAATTATTTACATCATGGTTTATCTTGTATAACTGCAATGCATTCACTTTATTTTATAGAATCCGAGTTTTTTTGGTGTAGGGTGATCTCATTTGCAAAGAGAGATACGTCTAATTTTTTTTTCTCTGACTTAAGCTTTTTATTTTTGTTTTCTAATTGCTCTCATAATTTCTATTTATGATACTCTATTTAACAAATGTAGGAAGGGTATGCATATTTGATTTCCATCAGGTCCTAGAATAAAAGCTTTCAGTGCCCCAAGGGGATGTTAGTGGTGGGTATTTCACAAATGACCTTTGTTACATCTCACACTTTTCTACTATTTATAAACTATTGAGATTTTTTTTAAAAATAAAGAATGGAAATTTATTTTTTCTTTATCGGAATAGATGGTAAAATGTTATTCTATTTTGTATTCTTTTAGTGTAGTATTTTACATTGATTAATTTGCATAAGTTAAGCCAATCCAGCCTGCCAGAGTTGATTCTCACTTGTCAAAAATTTTTGTTATATTTTTGTATTTCTTTGCAAATATTTTATTTTGAATTTTTTTCATTGATATTAATCAGAGACACTGAGCTATAGTTTTCTGTTTTTCTGATGCTGCTGTTTCATTTAGTCATTAAAGTGATATTGGCTGAGTAATAGGGTTTTGGAAGGAATCCCTGAAACTACTGTTAGCACGGTTTAGAATGTATTGGTATTAATCCTTCTGTGAATATTAATTCTTTTGTGAATATTATTGGTATGATCCTTCTGTTACAATTCAGCTGTAAATTCTTCTGGTACAAGGCTTTTCAGCCCTTTACTACTGGCAGGTTATTGATGGTTTCATCTTAATCTTTATTTGTTATTGGTTACTTATGGACTCCTGTTTCTTTCTGGCATGGTATTGGTAGGTTGTTTTCATCTAGAAACATGTCCATTTTCTCTCGGTTACTCACTTATTTGTTGGCATAAACTTGCCCCATGTGATCCATTTGATTTCAGAGACTGCAGCTGTTATCTTACTTTCTATTTTATTTAATGGGCAATTCTATTCTTTCTTTAAGCAAACTATGAGGTTTCCCGACTTTATTTTTCAAAACACAAATTCATTGATTAATTCTTTTCTTTTTCCTATTTCATTTGTTTCTGCTATAGTTTTTTTAAACTATTACTATTTCCTTTATCTTGTTAATTTTAGGTCTGCTTTGTTCTCTATTCTATGATTTCTTAAAAAGTAATGTTAGGATGTTTAATTGGGGGTCTTTTATTTCTTTTCTGATGAAGATATTTATTGTTATAAACTTTTTCCTAAAACTGCTTACCCCTACAGGTTTTGACATCATACTGTGATATAAATTATACTCGGTTTCAGTCCTTCTGAGTTATTAATCTTGCTTTGTGCTCTACCACATATTCCACTATGGAGAATGCTCCACGTCCAGTATGAGAAAATGTTATATTGCTGCTTGTGGGAAGTCCTGCCTATACCTGTTAAGCTCATATGGTCAGAGTGTTAGGTCCAGAACTG
Organism: Sigmodon hispidus; assembly: GCA_004025045.1. Taxonomy (NCBI): domain Eukaryota; kingdom Metazoa; phylum Chordata; class Mammalia; order Rodentia; family Cricetidae; genus Sigmodon; species Sigmodon hispidus. The sequence continues at coordinate 2,748 of PVIH01031047.1, read as the reverse complement.
GCTTATTGATTTTCTGTCCAATTAATCTATCTATAGTCAAACTAGGAACTTTAACATCTACCTCCAATTCAGATAGCCACCACCCATGACTCTGGCAATTTGTCAGTTGACTTCAAACCCTTTAGTTGTCACAGCACAGGATCCTATATTAGCATTTCCCCTCTTAACTAGTTTTTGCTGCTCTTCTTGTTTGAAATTAATCAAAAGTGTGACACTTGCACAGTTATGAGCATTTCTCCAAATCAAGCGCTGTCATTAGATCTTGAACTTTGCTGGCCAAATCATTACTTCTGTCCTTATTTGGGCCATTTTATTCCATCAATAGTGAATCCATGTGGAGATAAATGCAACACATAGTCTGCATGATAATGGCATCTTCCCTTTCTACACTATTTGGGATATTCCTTTTGCAACGATTGGTGAATATTGTTATTATGAAAGGCTTTTTCAGAGGATGAACAAACAAATCTACCTGCCTGTGTTCTCTTTCCTCTTGAGAACATGAAAAAATGACCTTTGTTACAATTTTACTTCCTGGGCTGTTCCTGAAGCAAACACCAAGAGTCCCCTGGGGAGACTTAGCTTCCTCCCATCTGGCAAATGTCTAGGCCATTTTTCTGCCTGACCACACAAGTTTTTCATATCTCTAGCAATCTATATTGCACATATTTCCCTTCCACTCTACTAACTTACTTAAAATACATTTGATTTATTAATGTAGAAAATAATATGATGTAGATTTACCAGCTGAATTGCCTAAAGGGAAAAATACAAAAGAAATAACAAAACATCCAAGATCATAATCAAGCTGTTGAAAAGAGGATTGGAAATATAGTATTAATCAGACAATGTAACAATAAATTCCATTTTCTAAAGAGATTGAAGGGCACAAGGGTTTTCTCTCTTTCTGCAAATGTAGTGTCTAGTTAGACAGTAAGTTTGTGTGTCTCTAAAGCAGTCGAGAGTAAAAGGTTTAAGGTGAACTGAACTCTCAGGTTTTAAGGATAGAAAGAGTGACTTCTTTGTTTATAAACAACAACAACAACAACAACAACAACAACAACAAAAGCATAACGGAACCATTACCACCTCAGAACATGGTATTTGAGGCAATTTGAATCCATGTCTTGGGGCATTATTACTCATATCAGGCTAAAGAATAAACTATTTATTATATACTTTGAAAAAAAATAAAAATGGCTAGCTGATGGCATATCCCAATGGACTCTGGACAAACAAAGGATTACTAACAGGCAAACAAAAACCTAAATTGATCATGTTTTAGAAATCTTCTGAAGCAGGTATCTGTTTGTCAGGAAAAGCCATTTTTTTTCTCTTAGCCACCCAATGGTCAACTACTTTAGACAAATCGAATCTGGTTCTTGATTAAAACCTAAACAGCCTACAGCAGATCAAAGCCAAAGTGCTTACCCAGGCCATTCTGCATACCTCCCCCCACCATACCTGTCCCTGTAAAACTGATGAGGATTTTCCCTCCAGAGAGAGAGAGAGAGAGAGAGAGAGAGAGAGAGAGAGAGAGAGAGAGAGAGAGAGAGAGTGTGTGTGTGTGTGTGTGTGTGTGTGAGAGAGAGAGAGAGAGAGAGAGAGAGAGAGAGAGAGAGAGAGAGAGAGAGAGAATAAACTGCCTTTATATCCACATAGTGTCTAGTTGTGTGGTTGTACTGGACCTCACTTATTACTACAATTTTAGTGATTGTAATATAGTCACAAAAACTTAAACATGTCCTATTTCATACATCTATGCTGTACCTTCACTAGAATTCAGGATAATATTATAGTACAATATATAGGGAAATCTATAGTACAATAGATTTGGAGTTATGTAAACAATTGTTTTTCACTAAAATGTAATTTGGTTCTTGGTGTTTTGGAGATCAAACATGTGAGATAAATCCAGAGAGGCAAATGTTAGTTTAAAATTTAGCAAAAGTAAGTTTTAAATTATAAATATTATACACTTTAATTTGGATGGTGAATGCTAATTAAATCTAAACTTCATGCTATTACCTTGAGTTTGGTGCTAAAGAATATGGGAACAGTAAATTGATGCTTTGGTGAGTTAAAAGCAGTAAGTAGCAATAGAAACAACAATATAACATAATTTCAAACAAATTTTAAGCATGACCCTTTCCTGTGGACATCTGGTAAGGAAGATACGTATCCAAGTGTAAGGTGATGGATTTTTCACTGATGAGTTATATTATATTTTCCCCAAAGTAAAGCAATATTAGTAATATGCTAGCAGGTTAAATAGGCTGCAATGGGTCAGAACATTTGATAGACATTAAATGTAGAAATAAGAAACACAATATACCATCTTTAAAAATTTAGTTGTGAAACAGAAAATGTCAATCATATGTGGGTGTGAGTGCAATTCAAGGCAATTTGTTTTTCAGTTAAGACAGAGAAACATGTTCAAAAGCTGACGACAAAAAGTCAAAGGAAAGGTTATGAGAATGGCCTGGTAGAAACCATATGGAGTGCTTCTGGCACCACGTGACTCACTTGATCTCATAAACTGTGTGTACTATTTTTTTTTTTTCTTTATTTTGTATTTATCAAAAAAAAAACAGTAAAAAGAATTTAAAATGCAGAAGAGTTAACAATAACTATACAGAGGATAAGAATCATAAGCATGGCTTATCAAGGGTAGAAACACAAATAAGATTGCTACACATATATTTTCTTTGTGTTCAGCTTTCCCTATATATCCTTATTCAAGGTCTC
>PVIH01031046.1:0-11346 GCA_004025045.1 Sigmodon hispidus | reverse complement strand
GGCATTTCCTTCTTCAGGTTAGGAAAGTTTTCTTCTATGATTTTATTGAAAACATTATCTGTGCCTTTGAGCTGGTATTCTTCTCCTTCTTCTACTCCTATTATTCTCAAATTAGGTCTTTTCATGGTGTCCCAGATTTCCTGAACATTTTGAGTTATGGCTTTTTTAGTTTTACTATTTTCTTTGACTGATATATCTAATTGAGCTACTGAGTCTTCCGTTTCAGAGATTCTATCTTCCATCTCTTGAACTCTGTTTGTTATGCTTGTATCTGTGGTTCCAGCTTTTTTCTTCAGGTTTTCTATTTCCATCTTTGCCTCATTTTGTGCCTTTTTTATTGCTTCTATTTCAGCTTTTATTTCAGCTTTTAGTTCCTGGCATGTTTCTTTCATAGATTTGTTCATCTCTTCCAATTTTTTTGTTTGTATTTTCTTCTATTTCTTTAATGCTTTTTTTTATATCTTCTTTTAGAGCTTCGATGATCATCAAAAAGGAATTTTTGGTGTTGCTTCCTTCTGTTTCCTCTTCATTGCTCAGTTCAGGTCTTGTATTTGTAAGATCGCCACTCTCATCTGCAGTTACCATGTTGTCTTTTGTATTATTATGTAATTTTTTGCACTGACGTTTGCCCATGTCTTCAGTGGTTCAAGATTAGATGGCTCCTGGTCAGTTGTGGCACTCAGGTTTGCGTGCCTCCTGTCACGTCTGGTCAGGGTCTGAGTCTGTCCTTCAGAGACCCCTGTAGTTGTTGGTTAACTCAGTTTGAGGTGGCAGTGGGTAGCTGTGCAAATTCCCTCAGCAGGAGCTGTGGGTATGGTGACTGGCAGAGTTTATCTGCCCCTGCTCCAGAGTGCACTTGGACTCTGCAGACAGCACTTGGTCCCGGGTGTAGAATGGGAAGCTATGGGAGCTCAACTCTCCCTCCCAGGCTGGGATATAGGCACTTGGGCCTGGTGAGCCCTCCTCACCTCTGGGCGGGGTCTGATTCTGTCCTTCAGAGACCTCTGTAGTTTTGGGTCTGCTCAGATCAAGGTGGCAGTGGGTAGCCGTGCAAATTCCCTCAGCTGGAGCTGTGGGTATGGTGACCAGCAGATTTCATGTGCCCCTGCTCCAGAGTGTGCAGGGACTCTCATCTTTTCACATTCTTTAGGCTGTCATTTTGTCTTATTGACTGTATCCTTGGCCTTAGAGAAGCTTCTCAGTTTCAGTAAATTCCACTTACTGATTGTTGTTCTTAGTCTCTGTGCTGTAGATGTTATATTTAGGAAGTGATCACCTTTGCTAATTTGTTGGAGGATATTTCCCACTTTCCCTTTCATCAAGTTCAGTGTTGCTGGGTTTATGTTGCGTTTTTTAATCTACTTGGATTTGAGTTTTGTGCAGGGTGATAGGTTTGGATCTATTTGCATATTTCTACACACTACCATTCAGTTATGCCAACAATATTTGTTGAAGATACTGTCTTTTTCCATTGAATATTTTTGGACTCAAAGATCAGATATTCATAGGTGTGTGATCAATGCCAATGTCTTCAATTTGATTCCATTGATCCACAAGTCTATTTTTATGCCAATACCAGGCTGTTTTTATTACTGTAGCTATATATTACAACTTGAAGTTGGGGATGGTGATTTCTCCTGAGTTTCTTTTTTTGAGAAAAATTGCTTTGGCAATCCTGGCTTTTCTGTTATTCGAAATAAAATTGATTATAATTCTTTCAAGGTCTGTAAAAGAATGTGTTGGGATTTTGATAGGAATTGCACTGAATCTTTAAATTGCTTTTGCTAAGATTGTGATTTTTACTATGTTGACTCAACCTATCCAAAAACATGGAAGATATTTGCATTTTCTAATATCCTCTTCAATTTCTTTCTTCAGTGATTTAAAGTTTTTGTCAAACAGATCTGTTACTTTTTTGGTTATAGTTACACCGAGGTATTTTTGGGTTGATTCTACTACCATAGAAGCATCTGCAATATACTTCATCAAAATGAATTGTCTTCTTCTATAAAGTTAGGGAACTGAAAAAGTGGCCTTAGTACCTTCTGCCTCTTTGATAGAATATTGAATTGGAAGTGGATATTTCAAAGAATACTTTTAGAAATTATTCAGTTTGAATATAAATATAACTTCACTTAGGAAGAACATAGGAATGTATTTGATTTGGAGAGACTCTGTGTAAGCTGACCTCTAATCTTCAATATCTTTAGACTATATGGGACTTTTTGTCTGCATAATGGTCATGTTTGAATGGAGAATTTTACTATACCACACTATTCCAACAGCTCTCTTGTTCAAACCTATTTTGGTGGTAACTCTTATATTTCTGAATCATTTAGCTTTAAATTGCTTTAAAAATTTCCTTCTCGACATTAAATGAAGTAACTCTAAAAGGCAAGAAAATATATTAGCTTCTCTGACCTGACAGTATTTTAGCTGTAAATGGAGAACATTCTGGATTTGATGTTTCTTTGCATTAACACTTTGATTCTTTGAAAATGTGCTCTCAATATTTATATCTAATTTTCATGGCTTGTCTAATGTCAGGAAAAGCATGGTAAAGCAATTACTCATTTTTATAGTGGTACAAATACAAAAATTATTTACAAATGAGAATGTTCCTAAGAAATATTGAGAAATAAAGAATGTGGATGTGTCTTTCTCCAAGTCATTTGTAGTTAGAAGAGAAATTATTTTGATTCATAGACGTTGTCTTATTTTTGTTGTTGTTGTTTTGAACCAATGTAGTGTTGAAAACTTGGCATGAGACAAATATAAAATATGGTTGTTCTTACTTCTCTTCCTTGCTTGGATATTACAAACTATGATAAGGAATAAGGTTTAGTTTTCTTTGCTTGTTTGTCCTACTGAGATTGTAAATACACTTGACTTTTACAAATATGAATAAGGGAGAATGAGAAGAACAGGCATTCTTGAGCCAAATAGATGAGCTTCAGCTAGCCCAGTTTCTCTTAAAGTTCTCTAGTTGTTGAAGGATATTCTTCTCTCCCTTACAGAAACTATAGTACCTATTTGAGTTTTTTCATTGGCTTCTCTGTGCTGAGGCATTTATGTCAGAAAGAAATTACAGACAGCTAAAAAGATTTTGATAAAATGTTAAAGTAATCTTTGGAGAAAATTTAGAAAAGCCTGGTCATGATTTTAAAAAGAAACTTAACTTTGATTCTGTGTATTAGTTGTTTGTAAATGCAAATTGTATTTACAGTAGCATAGGACATTGCATACAGCAGGAAAGGAGAAAATTGGAGAAAGTGGCTGGTAGAGTTTGCTAGATAGAATTGTAAGACCTTGGAGGCTGTGCTTCTGTTGATATAATTAAAGTTATTAACTCTGACTCATGATAGATATGGAAAACATTTTGCATAAACATTTAAGTATATAAAGGAATAAATGTCAAATTGTAAATTTAATTAAGTAAAAGTTTACTGTGGAAATATTAATTGTTTCATTGTATAAGAATGTAAAATACTAGTAGAACTTTCTATAACCCAAAGCTCATTTATATGTTTTCATGAATTTACAAATTTTGTACTTAGAAAAGATTCTGTGTGTTTGTTATTTAAATGGTACTTTGAAATCTCTCAAGGAATTCCTTTGTTTTCCTCTTCAGTAGAACAAAAATGTTGCAATTTTTGTATCTCATTCTTTACCTCTATAAAGAGTACAAAGTTAGGTTTTGATGGAATAATTATGAATTAAATGGATCATCTTAGTTTTTGAGAATTACTATGTTCCTTATAAGGTTTATGAGACAATAATTCAGAATTTTTCATTTGCTGCTTGGTTTGACAGTTTTTATTTTAAATTGTTTTGTTATTTTCATAAAGGGTCTGTTATAATGCAAGTTGGTTTCAAATTCCCTATGTAGTTGAGGATGAGTTTGAAATTTTCCTGCCTTTACATTCAAGGTGTGTGTGACAGATTTACAACACAATGCCCAGCAAAAAACAAACAAAAAAGGCTCACTCTTAAAATGAAGGGGAAGACATTGTGAGAAATAATGTTCCCAATGGCCCTGTTCCATATTCCTGTGAGACTGGAATAGAATTTCAAACCTCTGGTTCTACGTTTTCCTAAATGTATGTGTTTGGAGAGCTACTCCCCAAATATTTCCATGTAGATGCAGAAGCTTGCAACCAATGTGGTTACTGCAGTTTCTTTAGCCCCTTTAATGTGATGAATTGTTTGTAGTTATTCTACAGATTATGTTACCTAAGCCAGGAAGAGGGTCAAAGTCCTACTAATCACTATAGATGGAGTAAACAAGATATTTCATGAGAAAGTCAGAAGTAAACAATAGCTATCTACAAATCCAGCCCTTTAGAAAGCATTAGAGGGCAAACTCCAACTTAAGAATCCCAGATATATCTATGAAACCACAAACAATCTATAATCCCACAGAAGAGAAGCCAAGAGAAAGGAAATACATATAAGCTACCACCAAAAATAACAGGAAGTATCAATCAGTGGTCACTAATAACCCTTAATATCAATGGCCTCAATTCACCTATAAAAAGACACACACTAACACTATGGATAAAAAAGCAGAAGCCATCCTTCTGCTGCATACAAGAAACACACCTGAACTTTAAAGACAGATACTCAGAGTACAGGCTTGGTAAAAGATTTTTTCAATCAAATGGCCCTAAAAAAACAAGCTCGTCTTGCCATCCTAATATCTAAAAAAGTAGACTTCAAACTAAATTCAATTATAAGAGACAAAGATGGACATTACTTATTCACATCAGGAAAAATTGAACAGGATGAGATTTCAGTTCTGAATATTTATGCCCCTAATATAAGGGCACCTATCTATGAAAAAAAAAAAAAAACAAACAAAAAAGCAAACTAAAGCTCAAACCCCACATCAACTCTCACACTCTAATAGTGGGAGACTTCAATATCCCATTTTCACCCCTGGATAGGTCAACTAGACAGAGACTCAACAGAGAAATAAGTTGTCTAACAGAGATTACAATACTAATGGACTTAATACGTATTTAAAGAAGCTTCTTTAAACACAAAGGAATATACATATTTCTCAGCTCCTCATGGAACTTTCTCTAATATTGATCACATAACTGGTCATAGAGCAAGTATCAAAAGATACAAAAAATGAAAATAATCCCTTGTATCATATCAGACTACCAGGGCCTAAAGTTAGAGTACAATAACATCAAAAATCACAGAAAGCCTACCAACTCATGGAAACTAAACATCGCTCAACTGAACCACCTCTGGGTCAAGGAAGAAATTAAGAAAGAAATCAAAGTCTTCCTAGAATTTAATGAAAATGAATCCACAATGTACCCAAACTTGTGGGACATAATGAAAGCAGTCTTAAGAGGAAAATTCATAGCGCTAGATGCCTATATGAAAAACCTAGAGAAATCCCACACTAGAGAACCAACAGAATAGCTGAAAGCCTTAGAATAACTAGAAGCAAACTCACCTAGAAGGAGTAGATGGCAGGAAATAATCAAACTTAAAGCTGAAATCAATACAATTGAAACAGAAAGAACAATACAAAGAATCAATGAATCAAAAACTTGCTTCTTTGAGAAAGTCAATAAGATAGATAAACCCTTATCCAAAGCAACCAAAAAGCAGAGAGTATACAAATCAACAAAATCAGAAATGAAAAGGGTGACATAACAATAGACCCCCAGGAAATCCAGAGAATTATCAGGTCATACTTTGAAAATCTACACTCCACAAAATGAAAAATCTAGAAGAAATAGACACCTTTTTGGGCAGGTACCATTTACAAAAGTTAAATCAAGATCAAGTTAAATACATAAACAGACCTATAACCCTAAAGAAAATTGAAGCTGTAATTAAAGGCCTCCCAAGTAAAAAAATCCCAGGTCCAGATGGTGTCAGTTCAGAGTTCTGTCAGACATTCAAAGAAGAGCTATTACCAATACTCCTCAAACTGTTTTACACAGTAGAAACTGAAGGAATATTGCCAAACTTTTTATGAGGCCACAATTATCCTGATACCCAAGCCACTCAAAGACACAACAAAGAAGGAGAATTACAGTCTTGATTTTGGGATGAGGAAAGCCAGATCTGCCTGGAGTGAATGTTGAACTAAGCCACCTTGGGACCTCCCTGCCCTTGTTGGGGAGGACATAAAGTGATGGGGAGAAAAGTGAGTGACTAGCAGGGGCAGGAGGGGGAAGGGAGTTTGAACAAGGGGATACATGAATAAAAAAATATGACTTTATTCATAATAAAATAAACTATTAAAAAAAGAAAAAAAAGAATGCACTTCTTTTGGGTGCTAGCTATGAGGATGTGCTCTTTTCCTGAGGCAATGAAAACAGAGGACTGAAGATGTTACATCCTTGACATTCAAGAAAAGAAGATGTAGGGATTTGAGTTTCACATATCATTTTCTTCAAATAAATTGATTTTCCTTTCTAACAATACAATAACTGGAATCTCGGTTCTTAGCACAAATGTTCCCAGTCTCACACCACACTATCCTAAGCATTTCTATGTTTGGGTTCATGTTTTAAATTCTGTCAAAATGGAGATGAGAAATTATACTTTTGTTGCCTTTCTCACAAAATTACATTAATAAAATTTTATTTAAAGACACAGTTTCAATGCATTCAATGTTACAAAACTTCAGTTGCAGTAATTTCCAAAGGAGATATTTTTGTAAGACACAAATGCCATTTTTATAATTTTTAATAAAATGCTGCCATTCAAAAGTACATATAATTGTTTAGATTCTGAACTATTATTTCATTGAGACATACCATTCATAAGGAGATATAAGCAAGATACATTATTTTATAATTTTAGTGAGTTCTTAGATCATAGATGTTGATGTTTTAGATTATCAGTAATTAAAAACACTCCTACTATGTGGTACTGTCTTCATCATCAAGGACTGTTCAATTTTTAATACAGGGATTGTGTCTGTGTAAGTTTTTACATTAAGTCCAAAGATGCAGACAGATGACATGCATATTGTCAAACAGAAAATGGCAAGAAAGATGAAGCCATAAAACTTTGAAAAGAATCACAGAGAGAGAGAGAATTTCTCTTTGACACATTTGATACAATGCTTTCAAAGACTTGGTATATTTAGATAGCAAAGAATTTCTTAATCTCTAATTTTTTTAGAGAGTCTTTAAATCTCTTCATTTTGTTTTATCAGTGATAGCACATGACTGGATAACAGTGCTCTGCATCCACCACTTCAATTACACAATGGCTGTTACTCTAACAGTGGATTTACAGCACTCTTAGTTTCATGATACCTTGAGAAAAACCTTAAAATATTAAAGATGGTATTCAAATCTTCTTCTAGTTCTTAATCCATATCAAGCTCTGCTTATTTCACTAGTGTCAGAATTGTATTTTATATTCAATAGGACTCATGAAGAGAAAAGAACTGTGCTGAGGTTAACTAAACTGGGAAAGATATTATAATTTTATTATGGATCAATGTGTGCTGGTACATGGAATGTCTGGAGTAAAGTTAATGGTGTAGAGAAGCCAAAGTTCAATTTATTAATTTAAAGTGTTTATAATTACACAATTTACTCTGTTGAGTACCAGGAGTTCCTCTCCTTTGATTAGGGTGGGCAGGGCAAACTAACATGGAAAACAGGCTACCAAAAGATAGACAAAGTGTTAGGGGTAGGACCTCTCTGGATTCCAGGAGTCCAAAAAGTAGACTAAGCCATGAAACTATCACAGGTATGGAGAGGGCCTAGCCAGGTTTCATGCAGCATTCCTAGTCATTTGTCACAGTCTATGAGCTTTCATGAGCAGGCCAGTTGCTTCTGTAGGTTCCTTTGTGATGACCCTGACATCCCTGGCTCATATATTTCTTCCTCTCAACAAGGTTTCAGGGATTGAGCCAGTGCTTGGCTATGGATTTCTGCCTCTGTTTCTGTTACTGGATAAAGGCTTCCTAATGATAACTGGGCTAGCCACCAATCTGACTGCTGGGAATGGGCAATTTAGGCTGCTTATCCAACTATTGCTAGGAGTCTTAGTTGGGGTCATCCGTGGAGATTCCTAGGAGTTTCCTTTGCATCAAGTTTTTACCTGGCACTCAAATGCCTCCACATCAAGACACCTCTTTGTTACTCCTCACCTCCACCTTTCAAATGGATCACTCATGTTTCCTTCCTACCTAACCTGTCTGCCTAGGAGATTGCTTCGATTTCCTCTTCTCAGGGAGATCCATGTGTCCCCATTTGGCCTTCTTTGTCACCTAGGCTCTCTGGATCTGTGGACCGTAACATAGTTATTTTTTACAGATAATATCTAGTTATGAGTTAGGGTATTCTATGTTTATCTTTCTGTGTCTGGGTTACCTCACTCAAGACGACTGTTTCTCTAGTTTCATCCATTTGTCTTCAAATTTTCTGATGTCATTGTTTTTTTAATAGCTGAGTAATACGCCTTTAGGTAAAAGTACCACATTTTCTATATCCATCCTTTCTTTAAGATGCGCCTGGGTTGTTTCCAAGTTCTGGCTATTAGAAATAACACTGCCATGAACAAATTCAAGCAAGTGTCCCTGTGATTAAGCTTCCTTTGGGTATGTGCCCAAGAAGAGTATAGCTGGGTTTTGCGAAAGATTGATTTCCAATTAAAAAAACAAAAAACACAAAGCAAAAAACAAAAACCGCCATATTGTTTTCCAAATAAGCTGTACAAGTTTGCTCTCTCACAAGCTGTGGAAAAATGTTCCCATTTCTCCACAACCTCTCCAGAATGAGCTGTCACTTGTGTTTTTTAAGTGAGACATTCTGACAGGTGTAAGATAAAATATCAGAATACTTTTCATTTGCATTTCTCACATTGCTAAGGATGTTAAACAATTATTTAAGTGTATCTCAACTATTTGTGGTTCTTTTATTGAGAGGTCTCTGTTTAGATGTGTACCTCATTTTTAATTGGATCATTTGGTATTTTGATGTCTAGTTTTTGAGTTCTTTATATATTTTGGAGATCAGCTCTCTGTCAGAAGTGGAGTTGAAGACCTTTTTCCATTCTGTAAACTACAGTTTGTCTTATTAACAGTGTCTGTTGCTTTATAGAAGGTTTTCAGTTTTATGAGATTTCATTTATTGTTAATCTCAGTGTCTGTGCTACTGGCATTCTATTCAGTACATAATCTCCTGTGCTCAAGACTACTTCCCACTTTGTCTTCTATCAAGTCCAGTGCAACTGGATTTGTCTTGAGTTCTCCGATGTACTTGGTCTTGATTTTTTTTTTTGTGTGTGTATATATATATATATATATATATATATATATATATATATATTCTTCTTTATGCCAAGATACAGTTATTCCAGCACCATTTATTGAAGATACTCTCTTGTTTTCATTGTAAAATTTTTTGGCAAATAAATTTTAAAATATTATATTAAAAAAAGAATTGCAGTTTTAAGAAAGTTTGAGTTGTTTTGGGAAAAATGATTTGGTGTCTCATGTTTTTAAATTGACTCTTTTTCTGGAGCTCTGAGCATCTGCAGCCTTAGCTCGTTGTTTGGTTAAGAGGTTTGTACAGCTCTTCCTTTGTTTCCTTACACTGACCCTGAGTAAAGCCACCCAGGATACTCTTCCTTTGTTTTTTTTTCTTCTTTTGGTTCCCTAGTGCTCAGTAGAAGCTACAACCTACTTCTTTCCCTGATACACACTCATTAGTATGGTTCACACTACTTAACATAGTAAAGGCTTTCAGAGATCTTAGTGGCTTACAATTTTTGAAATGTATGTTTTCAACAGATGGTACTTAAATTTCTACTTTGAGATATTTTTATTAGCCACCCTTAAGAATGTGTTCATGTTTCTAAATTGTGTAATTGTCATTTTTTTAAAAAAAGAAGGGCGATATGGATGGGAAAGGGAAAGCTATTTCTGAAATATAGTCAATTATGCAATGTGAGATACTTTTCTGTATGCTGTGAATTATCATTAGATAATAAAGAAACATGTTTGACCTATGGCAAGGCATTTTATAGGCAAGTAGGAAATCTAAGCATAGATAAAGGGGAAGAAGCACTGAATCAAAGAGAGATGATTCAGCCACCCAAGAATCAACATGTAAAAGAAACACAGATAAGCGATGTCCATATGGCAAGATAGAGTAATAGAAATGAATTGAGTTAAGATACAAGAGCTAGATAACAATATGATTGAGCCATAGGCCAAGCAGCATGAAACTAATATAGGAATATGTGTGATTATTTGGAACCAAACAGCAGTGGGCAGTGAGTGGATTTGGGACTAGGCCAGACAGCACAGACCAAAAATTCTTACTAAAAATAGTGCTATAAAGTAGGTGACTTACATGCACAAAAAGTCTGAGAAAGGTTAAAAATGGTTCAGGAGCACAGCAACAGAGCCATAAAAAGTGTCCAAATTGTGCCTCTTAAGTGAGCCATGGTACAGAGACACCTTGGTGTGGTATGTGGGTTTGAACCACAAAATGTCAGCTTTTGGAGCTTCAACAAGGCCAGCTCCTGAAGTCTCACAAGAGCCTGGGTACAAACATAAGTCATACATGAAGGATTTAAAGAAGTTTCTGTTTTTACAGACAAAAAGAGAACAGAGTAAAAGAAGGCTTGCCGGTAACAACATTTGCTTTGGTTAGCTTTGTTTCCTAGAGGCAAGCATAGGCATGTTTTTTAAAAAGAAGCTTCCTGATTCATCTTTAGCAGTAAAAAATGTATGGCTCTTTTAAGAGGCTCTGCTACCAAATTCTTAAGTGAAGTTTATGAACAGTGGGCAGTGGTGCTCTACTTGGTGACAATGTGGACCCTAAAATTACCAAGAGTGGTAATTGTGCCTTCTTCCAGTACCTCTGCTAAAAAGCTACACTCTCTATAAAGCTAGACTAGGAGCTGGGTGGAACCACCTGAACTAGTCAAGACTTTAATCCTAGATACACCATGGCAGATTAAATGTGTGGTCAGAAGCAGAAAAATATAAGAGATAAGAGATGTACAGTAAATACAAATTAAAAAAAAAAAAACTCTAAATGGTTTTCAGTGTATTTAAAAATAAACCCCAACCACTTTGAACTTGATAGAAAAGAAAGTGGGAAATACACTTCTACAAATTGGCACAGACTACCACTTCCTACATATAACACCAGTGGCACAGGCACTAAGACCAACAATCAATAAGTGGGATCTCCTGAAGCTGGGAAGCTTCTGCAAAGCCAAGGACACTGTCAATAGGACAAAACACCAGCCTACAGAATGGGAAAAGATTTTCACCAACCCTACAAGTGATAGAGGACTGATCTCTAAGGTATATAAAGAGCTCAAGAATTTAGATCC
>PVIH01031045.1:0-11348 GCA_004025045.1 Sigmodon hispidus | reverse complement strand
ATGGGCAGCCTGGGGAAAACCAATTCAGCTTAAGACTGATAATGGCCCAGGATATACCGGATGTCAATTTACAACCTTCTGTGCACAGATGGGAGTACAATTGATCCATGGCCTGCCTTATAACCCCCAAGGGCAAGGCATAGTGGAAAGAGCTCACCGCACACTCAAGGAGTGCCTTATTAAACAGAAAGGGGGAATATTCCATGGCTGCACCCCAAAGGAAAGACTTTCCCTAGCTCTCTTTATTCTTAATTTTCTAAATTTGGATGCCCATGGGGCTGTGGCAGCAGACCGGCACGCCAATCCAAGCACTATGCAGAAAGGACTGGTGAAATGGAAAGACATCCTCACAGGCCACTGGTATGGCCCAGATCCTGTTTTGACATGGGCGAGAGGGTCTGTTTGTGTTTTCCCCCAGGATAGAAATGATCTAGTTTGGGTACTGGAGCGTCTGACTAGGAAGATTCAATCGGAAAAGGTAAATGAGGCCGGGGAGCAAACAGATGATGCAGAAGCTCCTGTTGCTGGCCCTGATGGTGCAGATAAGTGCTTGCCATAATTGCAGCCATCTCATTGGCTGCATAGGAGCCACAAGCTGTATCGTGCAGATTGCGCAGATTTTGAATGTGGTCTCGGCTAATGTAGTACAGACCCTAGACATACAAAAGAATCTTATTGCCCAGTTAAAAGGGGGCTTGATGCTGATTAATCAAAGGATTGACCTGGTCCAAGAGTAGATTGATACTCTTTGGCAGCTGGCCGAGCATGGCTGTGAATGGAAGTTTTCAGAATTATGAGGGACTAGTGTACAATATCAGAACTTTATTCATGCTATAAATCTGTCTAAACAGTTGTCAAGTTATCTTTTAGGAAACTGGATTGGTGAATTCGAAAACTTGACGGCCCAGCTGAGAGTGACCATGGTGATCATGAATTCTACCAGAGTGGATGAGGACCTGGCAGAAGGACTGGCATCCTGGTTCTCCGCCGCTGTGAATCACCAGAAAGAGAGGGCTGGAATGGGAGCTCTGGCGAGCCTGATGGTGCTGATATTCCTAGTTTGCCTGTGGTGCATTTGCCTTGTTAGGTTCCTTCAGTGTCGCGATGCAGCCACGGTTGTCCAAGCATTTTTCAGCCATTGGAGTCGATCAGTCCCCCTAAGCTTGCTTGGCCTCCCTAAAGGAGAAGCCTTAAGAATGTTTTGCAGGATGCGAGGCTTAGGACTGCACATGAGTACTCTGGCCTATGGGAACTCATGAGGAGTATGTCTGGTTGCATGCAGGTTGACACCCAACTGCCTGCCTCTGTGAAAAGGGTGTCGGAAGGTCAGGGATTGTCTGGGTGGATGACACCTGGAGCGATACTTGTACATGTTCCTTTTGCACTTCAGAGACTAGACCTCTGCTTCTGCCTGCCTTTTTTAATAAAGAAGGGGGAACTGTAGGGAGCATTGTACTGCGTCCTAAAGATGGCGCCGGTTTCCGCCTTCAGCCCTCCTGAGGGCTAGTGCTCTCGGGAGTACACAACTCCTTTTTTGGCTGTAGGCAAGGATGGTGGCTTGCTTCCACATCCTAGGACCTATGGGCGATGTCCATGTAGCTTACTGGGGTTGGAGGCCCAGAGGGTATTTAGCCACGAGTGGCTTCCCCCCGGGGTCAGAAGTCAGAAGTCAGAAGATTGTGCACAGGTCCTGAATAAAAGGTCTGGAGAGAAGAATCCTGAGTCACGTTCTTCCTTGCCAGTGAGGTTGGGCGCGACACCACCTGAAGGATTACAAGCATTAGAGATATGAGAATAGAAGACAAGATACAATCCATCTATGATACTCTTTTTTTTAACCTTTATTTATTTATTTATTTGCCTTGGTGCTTGCCTGAAACTGGAACTACAGACAGTTGTTAGCTGCCATGCGGGTGCTGGGAATCAAACCCGGGTCGTCTGGAAGAGCAAACGGTGCTCTTAAACACTGAGCCATCTCTCCAGCCCCCATCTATGATACTCTTATACCATTTGGATTTTTACTGAGAATGCATATCTTAAAATTTAAATAATTTAATATTGTACACATAATATGATGGGACTTGAGCCAATGTACATCCAGAAAGATAGGAAGCATATAAGAGTGATTTGGTTTCTTGTGAGTTTTTTTTTCAGCAGAGAATTACCACACAGAGCATGAACTTTGAGCTAAAAAGTGAAAAAATACAGGAATAAGAGTTCCATTGCTTAATAAGAAAAGAATTATAGCATCCAGGCATAATTTTCTCATTAATCCCAAAGAGATTTTTGTAGTGGGATTATGATGTGTTGTAAATATTTGTCCTGCATATGGGTTTAATAAAAGCTGATTGGCCAAAAGCAGACAGGAAGTGTGGGCAGGGCTACCAGGGTAAGAAAACTCTGGAATATCTCAGAGCAGAGATAGATGCCAGACACAGATGCCACAGAACCACTGGAGCTGACAGGAGATACAGAGAAAATGCTTCTGAGTAAAGGTACTAATCTTTGTGACTGAACAAGATGGGTTGAGTTCAAACAAAAGAGTTAGTGAATTATATGCCTAGGCCCTAGGTCAATCAGCAGAAAATTAATCTAACTGTTTGTGTGATTCTGTGACTCTGTGGGACTGCAAAACTGCTGGTCTGTGAGGCCAAACCTTAAGGATAGGCCAGAAAGGTCAGCTGAAAACCTTAATACAACACATTTCCTCTCATAGGTAAATTCTACCTTAAATTGTCTCCCATAAAAGAATAAATGACTTATACATCTGCAAAAACCAAGATGTTAGGATGTTTATACTTCCTAACTTTATGATTAGTTTGACAATGAAATTTATTAGCAAGCATCTGTACAGTAGGATGTTGAGCCATTTGGGAATATGTCATCAAGTAGTATATCTAGGTCACATAGTAGATCAGTGTTTTAGGTTTTGACATTTCTTCACACTTCCATCATCACCTATCATCAATGAAACTTCTTTTTTTGCAGCAGCAGCAACAGATAGAGACCATTTCAAAAACCCATAACTGCTCAAAATACAGAAAACAAATGACCATGGGATGACCAACCACAACTGATTTCAACTAATACAGTGGTAACATTACCACTACACGTAAGGTTCAGGAAACATGATGGAAGGGAAGAGAGCACATTGTTAGAGCTAGAAGGTCAGATCATCTTCTATCTAGTCATCAATCTTGGTTTTCATCAAAAAAAAAAAAAACAAACTGATGAAATCCTTCTGATTATGTGACTTGCAGAAAATTTTCATATATCATAGTGCCATTGATAAAACCTGTGATGATTACAAATTTGACCTTTTAACCCACTTCCAGGAAAACACAATGTACACATATGTTCACAAATGTACATGTTCACATGTCCAAGAATATTCACAACAGGACTCTTTACACTACTAATGAGATATATATGTTAGTTAGTGGTAAATATCTAAGTAATTCCAAAAATGAATACTATTATGGTCTGAATATAAAGAAGAGATATTTGCACTTAACAGATATTTTGTATCTGATATACTTTAAATGATATAACATATTGCTTTACTGAAATATATTTTAGTATTTCATGTATTAATCTATGCATACAAGTATATATACACAACACTTATATGTGTGAATATATATTTAGATTTATAGACATTTAATTACTTATTAAACACAATAGTACCTTCTCATCACTTCAGAGGAAAAGAAAACATAAATTCACTAGTTTACTATGAACATTCCCATGTGTCTTGCAATTTTACAAGTATCAAGTTAAGCAATACTCAATTACCCACTTCCAAGGAATTTAAGATGTAATTCAACATGATTGTAACTTAATTTCTCCAA
Organism: Sigmodon hispidus; assembly: GCA_004025045.1. Taxonomy (NCBI): domain Eukaryota; kingdom Metazoa; phylum Chordata; class Mammalia; order Rodentia; family Cricetidae; genus Sigmodon; species Sigmodon hispidus. Next base: position 7,497 of record PVIH01031045.1, on the reverse strand, counting down.
GAATTTGCCATTTAAATGTCTGTACCTTCTTTTTTTGTGTTCTTTATCCATGCATTCCATACAATTCCCACATTTGGAAAACTAGATTTAAGAAAGCTAATTTATACTTCAATATTAAAATGTACGTGCATTGTCAGCTCACAGTTATCATTATGTCTTCAGCTCTCAGGACTACTTATAATTATCTGAAATTATATGTTTGTTTCTTGATTTCATTGTATACTAGAACTTACATTATATTAGAACAAGGGTCATATCTTTCCTGTATTTCACTTAGATGATAAGTATTAAATTCTTTATCTCTGTTGAGTAGATGAGTTACAACAAAACAAATACATAAATATATTTGCGCTACACATAGAAGAAAAATGGGGAAATATAACCTAGAATGATGTTTTTCTGTGGATTATATTGTGCCCATCCTGATTTCTGGTTTACTAAGCCCTTGAATTTAATTATTAGGCAGGACACATGTTGACTGCTAACAGCTTACAATTTCCCTCTTCAGAGAGTAACCCTGAAAACAAGAGAATACTCTTCTCTCAAGAAATGTCTTCTCCAACCCTGGAATTCACAATGGAAGCTCAGCCAGCTTGTAGGTCAGGACAACTCTGAAGTATGATTTGTGCCTTAGATCTCTGAAAATTAGAGATTTCAAATGGCACATTTGTGCTCAGCAATTTACTACCCTATCATCCACTGACCTACTTTCCTTCTCCTAATGGCTCCTGAAGCCCTTGTAGCAAAGCTGTGGGACTCTGAGTTATAAAAGGTACCTGAGTATGTGCACTTGGAAAAAATTAAACTACTTTCTCCCACCTCTCTTGCCCTGGATCAACATTTCTTATGGAGGAGATTCCTTCTCCAATCTTTCCTTCCTTGAAAAGTATCCAACATCTTAAATGTAACAACAGAGTTTCTGTGTAGACAGTAGTTGTACTCTAATAGACTTACCACCTATTTGTTCTTAGTCATCAAGAAGGTGGCCATATCCATTCATACTCCAACATACAAAACCTGAGCATTCTAAGAAAAGGAATGAATTCCTTGTTGAAAGACATATAGGGAATTATCAACAGTAACAAGAAGAACCTAGAATGTTGAACAAGAGTTGATCTTGGGTACCCTGGGTCTAGAGTGAAGTTTCAGCCAAAACTGAATGCTTGCTGCATTTAAGAAGCATCATACATGACAGGGAATGTATCATTTGACAAAAGCCTGCAGAGATCTGAGATACTCTTGGGGTTACTTGGATGCATGGAAAAGGCATAGTCCATTCTATGTTGCATAGAAAAAAAATAAATCTTTAAAGGGTTTTTTAAAAAATTTTACATACCAACCACAGTTCCCCTTCCCTCCCCTCCCCCTGCTAGCCCCCAGCTTCTCCCCACCCTACACCTCATCCACTTCTCAGAGAGGGTAAGAACTCCCTCAGGGAGTCAATATAGTCTGCATATCAAGTTGAGAACCTATTCACCATATAAAGGCTGAGCAAGGTATTCCTCTACAGGGAATGGGCTCCAAAATGCCAGTTCATGCAATAGAGATAAATCTTGGTCCCACTGCCAGAGGCCCCACAATCTGCCCAAGTCACACATAGTTTCCCATATTCAGAGTGCCTAGTTCAGTCCCATGTAGATTTCAAACTCTCAGTTTAGGTCAATGAGCTCCCAGTAGCTCAACTGTCTCTGTGAGTTTCCCCATCATGATCCTGACCCCTTTGCTTATATAATCCCTCCAATTTTCTCAAGTATAATATAAAGCCAGAAAAATAATTCAACAGATAAGGGAATTTGCCACTATGCCTGAAAACCTGAGCCTAATCTTTTGATAGAAGAAAACAAACTTCTGTAAGCTGACCTCTGACCTCTGCACACATACAAAATGAAATACTTAAAAAAATTATTGACAGGGTCTTACTTTATATCTTTATGTAGGTCAGACTGGCCCTGAAAAAAGTGACATTCAGCTACCTGCCGCTCAAGGCTGAACTTAAAGGTGTGTGGGTCTACCCTTGACAAAAGACAGTGCGTTTCCAACTCAAGACCTATGTGGTCTCCATGTCAGGTGAAATGGAGAAATACAATGTTTCAGGACTGCTCCTCCTAAATGAGTGACCATGCTAGCAACTACACTAATGCTTCAAACAGCTCTAGAAACAGACAGAAGCCCATAGAATATGAGTGTTCTTATGTTAACTCTAGTTTTTTTCTGGGACATGGCAGGGACCCTTATGACAAATCTATTTACAGTAAGGAATAGAAGGCTGTGACTCTTCTTCCTGTGGTATGTGGAGGTTGTGGAGCTGGGAGTGCTCTTACCTGCTGGACTATCAGCATGGAGACCTTGGGACCAAGTTGCAGCAGCTTCTCTGGGGAGGGAAATGACAGGATTGTGAAGAGGTCTGTAGGAGGTAGGGAGGACAGCATGTGAGCTGGCTCTTGAGAAACAGGTGACCCAGGGGCTCTGTAGATTCCAAACCCAGGTTCCTCCACATAGCTGTGCCTGTTCCCACTTCAGTACATCATTACTCCAGCCAGTTCTAGAGTCTATGCCTAGAATTCACTCTCCCTCATTGGTCTTAAAGCATATGGATTCTATAGGTGCTGGTCAGTGTTGCTAAAGCTTTCGGGTAAAGGACAGGATATCACCACCTCAGCACTTCAAATGGAGCTTTGCCATGTGAAAAATACCAGCACTTGGGTCTATGTTGCCACAAAGTACCAGGTGCCCAGGGAAACCCAACTCTGTACCTTTGTCTATTAACTGTTCCCAGAGCCCAGAAAAGCAGCCTTGTTCTGCGGGGGTGTGGGAAGCCTGATGGTTCCTTCTAGACTCTCTGGGAGCTTTATTTTGGAACCCCATGAAACACAGATAAACAAATCACCAATGGAATCAGGCAAGAAACTCTACTCTCAGTGAACCCTAGGTTTCTACACTGTACCTAGTGGCCTGCTGTATGGGATATTTGTTCAATGTGTGAAGATTGGTGAAATAAAAAGCTGAACAGCCAGGCAGAAAGAATAGGTGGTAGTTCTGGGAAAAGAAAGGAAGAGATGAATCTAGTCAAGTGTAAGAGGCACCAGTAGACATGGGAAATAGGCTGGGGAGTGACGGAATGTAGATTAACAAGCATGGGTTTATTTAAGTTATAAAGACTAGCTAAAAACAAGCCTAAGCTACAGTCAAGCTTTCATAAGTCTCCATGTCATTATTTAGGAGCTGGCAAGTGGGACGGAGAAAAACTTGTTGCAGAAGTCACCAAGATAAACTACTGGGGAAAAGGAGAAAAGGCTACTATGTATCAATACTCCTGCACCATTCTTCTAAGTGCTGGGATGATAGGCATTCATGTCCAGATAGGCATATTTTTTCCTGTTTTCTATTGTCAAGGAAAACATACCCGTAGAACTGCCATGTTATAAACACAAGCACACATGTGTATTTACACATATAAAAAGTCTTTCTCCTGGCATGATTTTCTAAGAACCATATTGTCCATTTGGCCCTTGTCACTATTAGATTTAAATAGCAACTCTCCTAAAGGCTTTCAGGGATCAAAGACTCTAAATCCCAAAGAATGACAGCCAACTCACCCCACTGTTAGGGTCCAGAATCTTCCATGAGGGTGTAGCTGACTCCTCTCCTTGCCCTCACTGCTGTGGCTCTTCCTCTTCTTCCTCTTCCTCATGATGCTCATCTCCTTCCTCATCATCTTCATCATCATCCTCTCCCTCATCATTCCAGCAGAGAAAAGCCAGGAAAATCCCAGCAGCCCATGTTGACTCAGAGGCCTAAATCTGTAAGCCTACAGACTCTGGCCAGGCCCAGGAGCACTGTTCACAGAATGGCACTCAAGGGTCACCAGAGTGTCATTTGCTTTTCCTTCTCCAGGGATGCTACCTGTCCTATATAGACACAGAAAAACCAGAAATGGTCTCTGTCCCAAAGGAGCCTCAAGTTCCACATGGAAGCAGATAAAGACGCCTATCAGAATTTGCGCAGGCTGGGCTGCCCAAGGTAGTGCCAACTACATCTCAGACTATTCTCCTGAGCGAGGTATCACAATGTCAGAAAGATAAGCAGGGGATGTACTCACTCATTAGTGGTCTCTAAACAAACAAACAAGAAAAAAAAGCCAAGCATGCCCAAGCTGCAAACCACAACCACTGAACAGCTTGGTATCAGAGACACCATGGACTGACCCTTCAGATCCCACTCCAATTATAGAAACACCTGACTCACTCTTGAGTAAGGAGGGACAAAACTGGATTTGGCCAGGAGTGGAGACTGATCCAAGAATTATTGGGTCAGTGGTACCATAGGACTGTCTGCTCCCTGCCCAGGAGGGGAGGGGGAGTTGTGGAGAAGAAAAATGACCTGATGTGGTGGGAGGGGGAAGGGACCTTGAATAAGGATATACAGGGATGGAAAAAAATTCAGAGGGAAAGCTGAACACAAAGTAAATATATGTGTAGCAATCTTATTTGCATTATCGCCCTTGATAAGTCATGCTTATGATTTTTATCTTCTTATAGTTATTGTTAATGTTTCAGCATTTTAAATTCATTTTACTGGGTTTTTTTTGGTAAATATAAAATAAATAAAGAAGAAAAAAACAGGGCTGGAGAGATGGTTCAGCAGTTAATATCACTGTCTATTCTGGAGGACCCAGCATCCATATGGCAGCTAGCAACTGCCTGTAATTCCAAGATCTGACACCCTTACGCAGTTATACTTACAGGAAAAACACCAATTAACATATAATAAAAAATAAATATTTTTCTAAATAAAGAAAAGAAACAGGGGAAAAAATTGCAAGTGAGGCTGGGGAATAGCCCCAAAGTGATAAAATGGATGAAGAAAGCCACTTAAATATGCCAAACAGGAGATATAACCTGGCATACATGAAGCCCTGGGTTCAATTCCCCAACAATACAAAAACGAGCATTCAGGAGGTAAATCACAGAAGGACTTAAGTTCAAAGTCATGCTCAACTAGATACTGAGTCTGAGTGAAGACTGTGCTACAAAATACTCTGTCTCAAAAACAAAGTACAAATACTAAACAGTTCCCTTTAAGTTATTAGAACACAGAAGAGGGCACATAGGGCAGGACTGGAACCTGCCCCTCTCCTTTTATATAACAGGGCATCCTCCAGAAAGGTGTTCACTCTGTCTCCTTAGCCTGGGCCAGTTCAAGGCTCATTGTAGCCTTTTCTGTTTTGAATGGAGCCTGTGGGGTAGAGACACAGCTCAGTGGCAGAGCCCTTACAAAGACTGTGCTGAGCTCTAGGTTCAACCCCTGTCCACCACCTTCCAGTCTCATTCTACTATGTTAATGACCTACTCCATACCCCGAAACCTTTGTTTACTTCAACAAAAAACTGGAGGTAGTACCAGTAATGCACACAGAAGCATCTTCATAGTATAATCTCATCCCTGTTAGTGTTCCATTACCCAGCTCTGGGTCTGATGGAGCCTCAAAATGAGAGGGAAACGAGAGAGTGTCTCCCTAACTGCATGGCTGGTAGCCATAGGGTGAACCTGAGATGCAACCCTGTCCAGGAATAAAAGTGAACTGTGACTGTGCAGGACCAGTTTGCCCCCTGGGCTCTTTCCTCTCTGGGCTGTGTGCCAGCTGTTCTGAATAACAAGAGTTTTAATACAGGGATATCCCAACCCCAATTTCTGCACAGCAAGCAGGTCAGATCACATTACGCAGCAGCACTGCCTCCATGTTGCCAAGGCAACCCAAAAATCTTGGAATGGATGCTTTGCAACCCAACCCTCTGGATTCTTTCCTCACTGGCTGCAGGCTGCAGTATTTGAGGCATTGCTTTCTTCTCTTAAGTGACAGACAACAGTCCCCAATGGTAGGGGCTAAGGGCTGGAAAACACAGCACAGTGTGGTGCAGAAGAGATTATCAAGGGCTGACAACCCACCTTGCCACCTCCAATGCCCATGCCACAGTTGTTAAGCTTGAGTTCATGCAGGGTAAAGCAAGCTGGGCTCTTGAGGAGAACCTCAAAGCCTCATACTCCATCAGGTCCAAATGTGTTGTCACTAAGGTCCAGTTCCACCAGCTGTGCTCCTGCAGTGATGAGCCCCTCCCCTAGTGAGATCTGAACAGACAGAGAACTCAGTCAGTCAGCTTCCCTGATGCCTACCAAATTCCACTTCTGGGCCAGACCCAACCTGGCCATAGGGTAAACCCAAGCCAATGGGAATGTGGGACTGACTATGGCTTAAAAATGAAAGAACATTGTTATTACTGTATGTTTCAGTATAAACACATGTGTACTAGAATGCAAATATAGAGTAGAGATCTGAGAGCTAAAGTCAGCTTAGCACCCTCTACCCTAAACATCTTCATCCCAATCCTGAGGCCAGTACTAGGCAGACAGAATCAGGGCAGCCCACTGCCAGCCTGCACCCCTGCTAAGGCTAAGGGTAATACCTTGTTGCCCCTCAGGCAGAGAACATGGCCCTAGAAACAGCAGAAGAATGACAGAGAAAGGGACAGCAACCACAAGAGACTGTGCAGACTGAGGTCTTCAGGGCATTGGGACCATGGTACCAGGAGAAGAGATGCAGTGTGAGAACAGGGACCCAGGGAAGCCTGCTCTAAACAGCACCTTCCCTCACTCACAGGGCAGGTGCTGTGCATGCCTGCTTCTCACCTGTGGGGATAACCTTATTCTCCAGAGTAAACAGGTGTAAGGAGGTATCTGACAAGGTTCCTGTGCTGTTGGGAGATGGTCTTTCAGTATATTGTGAGTATGTGTTGTTACCATTGGTTAGTAAAAAAGCTGTTTTGGCCTGCTGCAATACACATGGAAAATCCAAGCAAAGATACAGAAAGATGGAGTCAGGGAGACTTGAGGCAGGGCCCAAGAAGAAAGATGTAATGTAACAGGTAATGCCATGAAGGCTACATGGCAAAATATAGATTACTAAGAATGGATTAAGTTGCTAGAGCTAGTTAATAAAGGGCCTGTGCCATCGGCCAAACAATTTGTAATTAATGTAAGCCTCTGAGTGATTATTTTATAAATGGCTGTGGGAGAGATTCATCCAGACTACAGGGCTGAGCCAGACAGGAAAACTTCTGGTTGTGTTGTTCCTGCAGGGAAATACTACCTGGTCCTTACCAGAGCCAGTGGGATCCCAGACCAAAGCCTTCTGGTGAACATGTCTGTCCAGTGGCATCGCTGTGCAAGAAGAAGGGAAGTGTTAGCTGGAAAACCCAGAAGCAGCCTCTGGTGAAGCCTCACACCTCCTAAGCCTGCCTCCCAGAAAGCTTGGGCATTCAAGAGGATTAGAAGATGTCCTAGTTTTGGTTTTCCCAGCATTGAAATGGACCAGTTCAGACTGCAGCAAGAGAGACCTGGAAGCAAAGGCTATTTATTCTCTCTGATTTGTCCAACCCTTTGGTGGAACATGTGACAATTCTGGGTGACAGAAGGACACAAAAATAAACAGAGATCTTAACAT
>PVIH01031044.1:0-11349 GCA_004025045.1 Sigmodon hispidus | reverse complement strand
GAGAGAGAGAGAGAGAGAGAGAGAGAGAGAGAGTTGATCAAGTCTAGAGAAAAAGGTTTTGTGTGTGTGTGCAGGCTGAGGGCAACCATATTTTAATTTTTAGTTATAAAAATTTTGTTCCACTTATTAGTAGAGAACTTCATCCTCTCTGCTAAGGATGTATGGGGCACAGAGAAGCAGGATGGCGGGCCTCAGCCAAGCCCTGTAAACACAGGCACCTCTGAACGGAGCTAAGTCCTGCAGAGAAGGGTAGGAAGCTGAGATCAAACGGAATTCAGTCTTGCACTGAAAGACTGTGTTACTGGCCTTGTCCACTTACATAAAATTTTAATGTAAGGAGACAGGAAAGCGGGGGAGGGGCAGCAAGAGGGCAGGACCGGTGCAGGGAACAGTTGACTGCACTTGTTTCAGACCATCCAGGCTTCGGGAACAATGATTTTGGAGGCTTGGAAATAGTAGATACTCATTGGTCACGGTTTTGGAGAGTGGAAAGTCCAAGGTTATGGTAACATCAGATTTGGTAAGGCTACACTTTTGGTTTACAGAGGGCATCTTCTGGCTGAGTTCCCATATGGCTGAAGGGATGTGGGAGCTATCTGGGTTCGTTTTTTTGCAAGCATACTAATCTCATCAAGGCTCCATCCATCTTTGTAGCTCAGTGACCTCACCCCATCAGACATGGGGTTCCAACATTTGAATCTTGGGGGAAGGGTAAACTTACAGATTCCATGCAAACCAAAGCTTAATAAGATGGATTTTGAAAAGAAATGCCAGGTGGTTAGATGATAGTAGCTGTGAGCTCAGCCTGGGGCAGACAGATGTGAGTTTCTGTACCACAGATCCATCAGTTAGGAGCTGAGAGGCAGGTGTCTGACAGCCGCTTGCCCTGACTAAGCAGTGTTTTTCCTATTAGTGCCAGCCTCCACATATTGCTGGGAGCTTTAACAGCACGCAACAAGTAATGCCTGGGTAGCATTAACCAGTATTGTTTTCAATTGTCTCTGCACATTTCCCTTCCCAGGTGTCTCTTGGGCAACGTAATGTAAGGGAAAGAATGAGATTTTGAGGTGGAATATTTGGGCTGCAGGTTGCAGCAGTAAAAGCAGCACATGGGGATTGTTGCTCACGGGCATTGTGTTACAACCTGGTTTGTGAAAATCAAATGTGACAATAGAAATGGAAGTTTCCACAGTTTCACAAATAGGAACAAGATAACCAGATTGTGTGTGAGTCTTTTTTTCTCCTTTATATCTCTGGAGTTTCTGGTCACAGAGAAGATGAATCATCCATCCTTATTACAAGTGAGAGAGTAAAGGGTGCCATGGATCTGAGATAAGCAGTGAGCTATTGTTTTGAAAGCCGAGTCTATGAACAGGAATGATGGTCTAGTCTGTGTTCTGAGGGAAGGGAGAGAAAGAGAGAGAGAGAGAGAGAGAGAGAGAGAGAGAGAGAGAGAGAGAGAGAGAGAGAGGGAGATCACTAATTACTCAGTGACAACAACTCTTAGTGGGGACTATCTGAGCAAATACAAGGAAATTGTTCATCTCCATATAAAGGGTATTTAAACTATTGCTCATTTGTGTGCCTCTGAAGAATAAATAACTCTACACAGGGGACATGGTTCACTGTGTAAAGTATTTGCTGGGCAAGCAGGAAAACCTGAGTTTGGATCTTCAGAACTTACATAAAACCCAGGTGCCCTGATATGTAACTCTAAGTCCAAGGAGAGTAGAGATAAACAGGTCCTGGGGCCTCCTTGGTCAGCCAGTGTAGCTGAAAGAAATGGTAAGCTCTAGGTTCAGTGAGAAACTCTGTCTCAAAAAATAGTTGTAGAGGAAGACACCCAAGAGGTATAGGTTACTATCCCCTTATATTCATGTGAATACACATACACACATAATCAATCAGTCATTTACTGCTATAATGTGTTTTTTTCAGGTATCTAATATTATCAAATCTCAGAGTTAATAAGATACAGTCACCTCTTGCCTTTTGAACTTGGAGTTCAGGTCATATTAAACAAGATCTACTTTGCTATGATGAAGGCTTTCTGGTGGCTGGAGAGAAAAACTCATTCTGGATTCGGACAAAGTCCCTGTTTCCTTTCAACCTTTCTCTACCTGAGAATGAATCCCTCTAGGAGTCCTCCTCCCTGTGACCATGAGGCCTGGCTTTGATGTTGTAGAAATGTTTCTTTGGAAGTGAAGAAGCTCAGGAGATTCTGAATCTCAGTGTCTTCTTCCTTAGTTCTTAAAAACAGCAAGCGTTCAGCCTGAGGCTGGTGGGTAGAAGATGTTATTTTAAAAACCCTGAAGCTTATGTCTTTTGATCATCACAATAAAGACTCTTTTGGTCAAATACTGTCAATAGATGATAGAAAGACCATGGTTTAAAATGCCTCCTTTTTGATCATTTATTAATTGCAAGGGGTTGGATTATTACTGTACAGAGGACAGTCCACATAATTGCTTGTGAAGGTGACAAGTGAACATTTTTGAAAGAGAACAGTGGACATAATATGCCTCTTGCATGATGCTCAGGAATAATTACCACCACAGAATCCAGCTGGGGATGTGCTCACCTGTGTCTAATCACAATGTAACACCAAAGAGACACATTTTGAACAATTAATAAAAAACAATGACTTATATTTTCCAAAATGTGTTACAGCCATGATGATAAAGCAGTCCTGGAGTCAGTGGCCCAGGGATATGACAGAAAAATGCAATTCGTGACAGTCAATGGGACCATGCATTGAGGGAATATTTTGCAGAGGAGGCATTTTGACAATTGATAAACTGGAATATGATGTTTATTTATACAGAAGTACTTTATTATTGTCATTTTTTTCTAAACTGATAACTTCTTTTAAAAAGTAACATTCTTATTTTTAGGAAACATGATAAAGAAGAAATGACAAAGAATAATATATATTATTATTATATATATAAAGTATATATATTATGTATATAATATATATATATTATATATATGTATTCTCAGGAAACTCAAAATCTGAGTGAGCATGAGTCCATAGGTAACAGACCAGTTCCTTTGGTGGAGTAAATTTCAGGTCAGCATTATAGCATCCAGGATGCATAATTGTTATTATTTGCTCATTTCATCCAGGCTTACAGTGAAAAGCCAGAGTAAACAGTAGCATAGAAGCAAAAGATATGCCCTGAGTAGTTTAGTGAAGATAGGATCTTAAAACCACTCACAGCTGCGGATAAGGTGGGTGTAAACAAGGCTCCAGTCATTCCTGAAGACCTCAGCACATTAAACAGAACCGTTGTACTTCATACTGGGACCATACAAAAGGTGACAGGACAAGACTCTACCTGGAATAGGCTTTAGCATATAAATGTACACTCATTTGAGAGACTTTCATTTGAAAGGAAAGCAGTCAAATAAAGAGTGCATGCTTGGAGAGAATCTTGGGGTACCCAAACAGTCCAGAAAAGTGTTTCCATTGGTCCAGCCACATGAGCACTTGAAGACTGATACAACCATGGCCTGAGGGAGGCCAGCTACATCTTGAACTGGAAGCAGAACTTGTAATTCAGGTGATACTGTTCCACACAGAAGTTTGTGAGAGACCCTGCATGGACCTCTGAAGTATTAAGCCATGAAAATGAAGCCCAAATTGCAATGGAGATCTTAGGAAACTAGAGTCAGGTAGCAATTTTCTCCAGGATTCAAACCTTGTGTTTTGGAGGGAAGTTTGGTAAGCCATGAGCTGTTAAAAGAGAGGTGAGACATTGGATATTTTAAGACAGGATGTTTACAGGAGATAAAACAACAGGATGTTTCAAGGGAAGTGAAACACTTCATCCTAGAGTAGTAACTCAAACTCAGGAAACAAACACTAAATATAGCTCCAGGAAGTTCCTGAAATTGATAAAATTTACTATGTACCCCTTCCCAAGCATGTATAAGCTATAAGGACTGCTGAGAGAAACTCTCAGCTAGCTGAAACACCTAGAAGAGGCTTTAGATAAGTTCAACAGTCTGGAATAAGCAGGGCAACTGAACTTCCTGGACCAAACAAAGATTAACCAAGCTGCCTAATAGAGATTCAGACCACTGAGTCACCTGTAAAAACATTCCAATCTTCTGAGTTTCCTAAAGATTTTGCAGTGCACCCCAGGTTCTTGGTTTTCATGAACCAGCATGAATCATGCTGGGCTTTGGTGATATAGCTGTTTTTGAGTCATTTCTTCTCCTGTGAGTAACCCTTTGGTCAAACTCCTGAAAGTAACCTCAATATAACTGAAGTTCACCAAGTTAGACTGGTGGTGTCTGTACTTCAGCCTGTCAGTTCCTTATGTAAGGGGAGTAGATATGTGTTCATGGCTCCAGGAACAGTGTAGTATCACACAATAACCAGAAATGCCAGAGATATAAAATGTATGCTTAAAAAAAGCTATAGGTGCTACATGGAGCTAGCCAGAGAGAGAGAAAGATAGAGAAAGGAGAGAGAGAGAGAGAGAGAGAGAGAGAGAGAGAGAGAGAGGGAGAGAGAGAGAGAGACCATATGTACTGGAAATGGCAGGGTCAAAGGGGACAGGCTGCCCAAGTCAGCTGGAGCTCAGATAATACCATGTGTCCTGGATACCAGGTATGGACACAGGAATCTGGCTCTGATTCAGATGCAATCTTCTCGTGTTCTCTTGTTCTTTCCTTCTGTAACAGATTGGATTGTATCTGGATCAAAGCCAGATCCTCTACTTCCATGCTACTGTAAAATGGAAGAGTGTGCCTTTTTTTTTTTCTAATATTACAGGGACTCACAGCTAAGAGGTTGCCTTGCATCTCAGGAGAACCCTAAGGGGCAGTGAAACAGGACATACACTCCTCTCCTGTCACTGTGCCTCATAACTTAGACTTCAAACTTTACCAGGATTGATGTAGGGGAGGGTTAGAAACTTAGAGGCAGCTGGGACAGGAAGTCTGATTCTTGGGGACCAGAGATTCTCCAGGGTATTGAGATTGTTGAAGATAGGACCTTGGTGTTTTATAAATTATAACACTAAATGACAATGCCACATGACTATCATGGAGGAAAGGTCACCCTTACACTATGCTGAAGCTATTATCTCCCCAAAGCTACATGTGAGCTTTACGATTAGAACAGGTACTGAAACATGAGAAGGTTTCATCCTAAAGTGTTGGAACTGTCAGGTGTCATAGAGGGCAGCTAACACAGTGATTCACAAGTAAGAGACATAAACAGGAGATGACATCTCACCATAGTTCCATTTCTCTCAGAAAACACTGGGTGAAGGCCAAGAGCACAGTGAATACAGGATCATAGTCAACTGTGGAAGATTCCCCAATGAAGGCCGCTCTCCATGGTTACTGAGACTAGGAGGAACTGAGAGCTGGGAGTAGGGGATATCATTTAGAAGGGAATGGAGGTATCCATTCAGGATGAATGGATGGATCCCGAGGTCTTGGTGAAGGTATAGCTGGACACATAGGCTTGTACATGTGACTATGGGTTGGCTGGCTTGCTAGGGTCAAAGTCCTTAGTTGTAGCTCTTCTATACTATGACAGTTCTCAGAGTTACTCAAATGGATCCGATGTTGAGAGGGACACTTCCCCAAGAAGGAAGTCATTACGTTGACTATGACCATGCAGGGATTTTTATCTGGCTCTGTCTTAATATAATTTTGACAAGCAAATCTGAACTAAGTCTGAGGTGGATGAGTTGAACACTTATAGTGTTGGGATTTCACTCTTACAGTGTTCACAATCAAGTTCTGCTTAGCCCCCAAGAGCTCTCTTTATAGGTACAGGGTGAAGGATGTGCTGGACACTTGTAGCAATTTACCCAGCCCTGGTGGTTATGTGAATGTCTCCTTGTACCATATTTTATATCTCCCAACTTCCATGTAGAGCTTTTCAGGAAGTCTGGCTTTGGTGTAGGCTCTAGGCCTGTCATGCACCAATATGGCCATGCTTTTATTTACCATAGGTCATGTCTACCACATGCTGTTAGGACTCTTAGTCAGGACACATGGAAAGAAGCAGACCCTCACCATGAGGTACAGAAGATATACTGTGCTTTTCTAAAATATAATTTAAATATATTCCATAGCAAGCAAGTCAGAAATAAAGGTGGGAATTTGGTTATAGAACTCATAAAGGTAGTGGGTAACAGCCACAAAGATATCTAATTTTCCAGAGAAGGAGGCCCCGTCCTTGACTAACTGTGAAAAGACATTGCACACAGGGACCCAGAGAGCTGGTGTTAATATTGGGCTATCAATCTTGCTCTGTAGCATTGCTACCTCAGGCAAAGAACAACAAACAAGGTGAGGGTTTCCTTGCTTGTAATTTTGTGATTTTAACAAGACCTCCTTTCCAGGACTGTAGACTGGACTATGCTAGAACATGGTTTAAAAAACATGGGGCCATTTGAATTTTTTAAGAATGTTCATAAGCATAAATGATTATGCTTGTGTGTTTGTTTATGTACACACATTGTATACTTGTATATTACTATCCTATATAAATAAATTATTTCACAATTTTATTTATGTATCATATTTTAATCACACACATAAAAGAGCATACCTACGTATATACTGAAAGTGTGTATAGAGTACATCTCTGGTCAAAGTAGAAAGTGAATTTTGACAGCAAGGTAGAGTAGATAACTTGGACAGAATTTGAAGAGAATTATTCATTAAAATGTGCCTTACATAAGTACCTTTCTTAGAAGGCACACATGACACAGGAGCTCATGTTAAGTTCATTTGTCATGGAGTCAATGGTGGACCCTCCCCTAATTTTTGACATTTTCTTGGTGTCTGAAGGGAAGAAATGAATGGTTGTTATGGGTTATGTTGCCAGCATTGTGTGCATGCATGTGTGTGTGTGTGTGTGTGTGTGTGTGTGTGTGTGTGTGTGTGTATGTGTGTGTGTGTGTGTGTGTGTGTGTGTGTTTGAGGGGGCAGGGACAGGAGCTCTTCCTCTCTTCAGCCTGCCAACCATCTGCTCTGACCCCACTGTCTTCCTTTATGGTGCCCCCCTGCTCACCATTGTTTTTTTCTTTTAGCCTGTTGCCTCCTTGGTGCCTACATTTATTCTCTTTAGACTTTGAAAGAAAATAAGAGGAAAAGTAGTGTGTAGCCTAAAAGTTTTTCTCTGCTGGAAATACCTCTCTGTGTTCAAAAATAGTCTTGAAATGTGGGTCATGTGAACGATGGAAGGACATAGAAGAGTTCCTTTGACTTCCCTCTCCACCAACTGCTGGATGCAGAAGTCAGTAGGGGTAGAAAAGCTCTGAGGTTGCTGATACCAATCAAACAGATTTCTGGCATGTTCCAGGGGTCCTTGAGCTGGGACATTACATCCCCACAGGAGGAAATGGTCCCCTCCTGCCATGTTTCAGCTCCTAACATTTGAATCTTCCCTGGAACCTGCCTAAGTGCTGGAGAGGCCCAGTTCAGAAAAAGGCTTCCATTTGCAAGAAGTTTTCAGGAAAACTTTTTACACCAAGGATCAGAAATAAAATCTAGCATGAGCCTACACTAGCAAAGAGGAGAAATTCCATTTGTTAGAGAGTGCTGGCCACAGGATGTTTTTTGAGGCTTGTGACCTGTGGAATGATAGAGGGGAGGTCCCAGTTTTTATTTGACACATGATGCTCTTATATATGTCATGGGCTTATTTGGAGCAAAACATTCCAAAAATTAATTTTAAAACCATAAACATGAAGATGGAGTGCAGGAAAGGAGAAGTGAAGAGGAGGTATAGGGTTTGCAATTCCAGAAACTCATTTCATACACAAAAGCAAACAGATTTGATTATTTCCTTCAATTCTTCTTATTCTTTTGTGTTTCTGCAACACTGGCAAAGAAGTAAGTTTGATGGACTTTGCTGCAGCCAAGAAGATGAAATCAGTCCAATCTCTTTCTTCCTGTTTACTCGCTTCCTGCCGTTCGTATGCATGGCTCAAACACTAATTTTAGAGTTCACTGAATATGACATTTAGTTCAAAATGAGAACTTGAGCACCACAGTTCCTGTGATGGCCTCTCTCAAATCCAGGCTCTGTGCCCATTATTCACGGCACTGAGCAAAGAAACCGATTATTCTGCAGAATGCCATGCTGCCGTGCGCAGTGTGCTCATGTGGATGCCATCTCACTGCAGTGATTTTAAAGTGTGGTTATGTTAACCTCAAACACTTATGTTTGGGAATGCATTTGGGTCTCTTTACTATCTGAACTTGCTTTCTACTGCCTTTCCTGAGTGTTCCTGAGTTCTATGTAGGATGTTTGAAACTGGTCTCTTGAAGAGAAGCCAATTGGTAGATAGATACTTTATTAGTGGCTGGCCTAGGTGTAGACAGGATTGTGCTGTGCTGGCCACTGACTAGATGCTGGGGCTCTGAAAATGTGCTAATTTTCTCATAGGAGCTGGGAAGGTGTCCTGTATTCACAGCACTATATACTAAGCTCCAATGTCTTTATTGGGGATGCTGGGATGCTGGGATAGAGTCAAATTAAACTTAAATTCTGGGTAGCTGGCTCAAATTAACTATACCTGTTCTGTGATGGGCTTTCTGGGTTCTAATCTTATTTAATATTCTAACAACCCACAGTGTCCTTTTTGTTAGTATATCAAGGATAATTTAAACAAACTAGAGATTGAAATTCACAGGGCTTGAAAGCTCAGGCATTTATGATGATGTCTCATTCCAAAGCCAGATGGCCCATTAAGTGTGGGTCCTAAGATTGGACATGAGTTGCTTCTGATGAACAATTGATTGACTGATGCAAATGTAGGTGATAACAGTAGCATCCAACTGTCCCCATGAGGCCTATTGGGATTCCCGAGCCTATGCTACATGTTCAGAGGCTGACAGGGACAGGACATCCCTGGTCATCTGCAGCTCTGACAGTCATGTCAGTGATGCTGCCTACTGATGACTTGATTTTGCCTAATCCAAATATGACATTTTTATTCTGCATGTCTTGGTGTGCGTGTCACTTCTGAATTATCCAAGAAGGATTTACCACCCCTGCAGCATGGCAGAAGAGAGGATACACCACCTCTGCAGCATGGCAGAAGGATTTACCACCTCTGCAGCATGACACTTTTTATTCTTGATGAAAAAAATATTTGCTTATATTTTGCGTGTGAGAGAGAAAGTATGGATGCACATGTTGAGGTCAGAGGACCACATGAGTCAATTTTCATTTTCTACTTTGTTGAACATGCAGGAACTCCCCTGTTTCTGCCATTTCTCATCAGGGCCAAATTTAGGTTGTGAGAGTTGTGTAGCAAGTGTTTTACCCACGGATGTGCCTCCTCAGTCCACCTTTCTTCCATATAGTCATCACAAGCTATGACTAGTTGGTGGTATTTCATCAACCCAACCTTAAAGTCCTTCTCAATATAACACTCTGATCTCTTCCTATTGCCTGTGGCCACATCCAGGTCTGGACAATGTAATAATGACAAAACTTGAATGTTTAGACATCATCTTGTCTAAAATGTCAGTTTATAATAGCATCTTGGATTGGTAGTAAATTTTCTGTAGATGTCATGGATGTTGCTGACATAGTTCATTGCATATGGCCCTGTTATCATTGCTGGGTACCTCGATACTATCCTTTAATTCATTAGCCGTTTTGACTCGGATTTGTTATGGATTTGTTGTATACATAGGTCAGGCCAGAGAGTGGCTGCTCTACTTCTGCTGGAGTATATGGAAGAGGGCTCTTTGCTTTCACAACACCTTCTCATCATACTATGATACTCAGTAGACTCTTGTATCATACGACCTTTGTAATGTCTGATACTATTGTCTTTATAATTCATGATAAAGCTTCCCACCAATTTAGGAGTGGAACCTGAATTCATCTGGCATTCATATTGAACCCTCTTAAGCCAGGATGGAATGAAAACTTGTCTCCATGTTCTGCTGCAAGACTAGATGATGCTGGGGATTCCCATGTTCCATATGAAAGGACATCGCCTCTGCTTGGTTCTTCCTATTATCCTAAGAATCAATGTGGCCCAAGGATGATCTTGGACATTATTACCTATTGGGTGGGTTTGAACTTGTGTAAATTGTCTCTGTCAGAACAAAAGGGACCCATCTATGGGGTTCTGTAAGGAAGATGTAGGCTGCAACACACACTCAGCTTTGAACACACCTGACTGCTCCTCTCTGAAGCACACTCACTTTGTTATTCAACTTGTTTCTGTTGAAGGAGGGGAGAGCCTAGGGGCATTGAAGATGGCTGTAAAGAGTAAGAGACACCAATGGTTATACTGAGGCTACCTTGGGGAGTTTGCCGGGTCTGTGAGATCTGGATTTAGAAGTGTGGTGGTGATGGTAGTAGTGGTGTGTGTATGTATGAATGTGTGGATGTGTGTATCTGTGTGTGTGTGTGTGTGTTTGAGTCTGTGTGTGTGTCTATGTGAATGTGAATGTTAAAAACCCAGGCAGAGTTACTAGTGTTAATATGCATAATAAAAGTTAATGTCTATGGGGTGCTAATGGTCCAGGCTCCCTTTTTATTATTGACATCAATTTAACGCTGTTGGAGAACTTATTAGATGCTACGTTCTTCTGAACTCGTTATGGAAATAGGAACAAGAGCCACTTTCCTCTGTTGTTAATTCAGCTTCTAAAACAGAGCATGTTGGCAAGACCCCAGTGGTAAACAATTCCACACATTCCCTAATCACCATGGCAGCCAGGAAAATGAATATTAATGAAACCATGTCCTGCTACTGGTACAAATGCCCCAGGCTTTCTACAGAATGATTGGGGAGGGTATGACTTGTCAGCTTGCCTTGGAAGGGAATAATTATACTCAAAGGTGTCATCAAAGGCATTCTGAGGGGCATCTTTCATTCTGCTTTGGATGCCCTGATGAAGAACATGGGACAAGTGCCATCTTGCGCCATCAGTGACTGTTACCTTGTGTTTTAGTGTTCTGTATTAGAGAGATTGATATGTATCTGTGGGACAGGCTGAGCTTTCAGAGGGGAACAGCTTCCTTGATTTTATTGGTAAATATTCACGGTACTCAGCCATGGATTCCCTAAGGATGTTTATGCCATAATACCTTGTACTTTGGCCATACTGTCTCCACTGCTGCTCTTTTTTTTTTTTTTTTTTTGTGTTAATAATTTTTATTTAAGAGATACAACAGAGCTCACAGCAAAGTGGTGTAATCATTGCTGAGTTTGATACAATGTTCGTGCTTCTCTTTGTTCTCAGGCATGATTATAGAATGGTCCCTGCAAGGTCTGTGTTACTGTCTCATTGTTTCATATTTACCTCATCTGATATAAGGTTCTTTTTTTTTTTTTTTTC
>PVIH01031043.1:0-11351 GCA_004025045.1 Sigmodon hispidus | reverse complement strand
TAACTTAATATTAGACTAATGTGTTTTTGTCAAATATCTTTGAGGTGAACCTCCCCCAATGAATTACAGTATAGAAAGGAATTAGTTGAATGCAGAACATTTTAAGTCCAGGGAACAAAGACAAGGCAGCCTAATTTTTGCTAGCTAATGCACTTTCCTTGCTAGGATTGGTTAGTAATTAAAAGTGATAATATACTTTTTCTGTAATTTTTGCCCTCAATTTTTTGATATAAATAACTACTGATGAGTGGGTATACACCCCAAAAAATAGAGATGACTGGTTCTTTTTTATATATAAAAGTTCAAGTTTTTGATTCTTTGAGATTTCTGATAAAATTACCTTTCCAGATAAGTAATAAGGTAATTATTCTTTCTAACTGCAAAACTGCAGCCAGACATTAAGAAATCTGAGAAAAATAACTTGCTTGCTTTCATGGTTAATCTAGTACAATTTGCTTTGGCATAAATGCACATGTGCTCTGGAATAATTTGTTTTATTACCTGTAATACATAAAATGTTTAATTATAAATGAGATATATAAATATTCTCTTTTTATTAGTATGCAGTGTAATTATTAACTTGAAAAACAGAACATAACCACTTTGTAATTTTTATATTGTCATAATGAATTTTCTGGAGTATATAACTTGCAAGGAAATAAATATAAAGTTAAAGAGAATTAAAATGGGCTAGAATAAAATCATCAAGAATGAGAGTTAAAAGAAAAACATCAAGGAAGAGAAGAAGCCATAAAGAATATCAAAGTTAGAAAGAACTAGAAGAGAAATATCAAGAATAATAATGGCATTAGAAGGAAACATCAAGCACAAAATAAGGAAATAACCAGAAAATTAAAGAGAAAATAATGAAAAAATAATAATAAAATGAAAGTTCTGACAGAAACAATCAAGAGAGTATATGAGTGGT
Organism: Sigmodon hispidus; assembly: GCA_004025045.1. Taxonomy (NCBI): domain Eukaryota; kingdom Metazoa; phylum Chordata; class Mammalia; order Rodentia; family Cricetidae; genus Sigmodon; species Sigmodon hispidus. Next base: position 10,423 of record PVIH01031043.1, on the reverse strand, counting down.
TCTTTTCCAAACCCCTTCAGATAACAAGTCATACAACATGGTGGTGCTATAGATTTCCCTTTGATTCCTGTGCTGCTGGAGAGACTTGCTTCTCAAGCAGCAATATATATGGTTGAATCTGTGTTAATCCTCAATTTCAGAGTGATACTATTGCTACTATTTCAGATAATTCACTACCATTCTTACCAAGAACAAAAATCAAGTGTGTTTTCAGGCCGTTGCTATCCACATTCTTACTGACAAACACTAGGGTCTTTTCTGTTGCAACCACAGCTTTAAATCTATTGTCTCCATTATCTGTAATATGAAAGGAAATATTTCAAAGGTCAGTGTCACGCATTTTCTACTTTGATATCATCTGATTTCTAAACATTAATATTGTCCCTCACTGTAGAAAAAATCTTTTATTTACTGTTATACGACACATGTGCAAGAACTATTCCTGTAGTCATTTGATAATATGATCACTAATGATTTCCACTCTTAAACCTAATTATGAATTTTAAGCACAGACACTTTTCATTTATATAAATTTCTTTTGTCAAGATTTCCCTGAACATTCTATTGAATATTTCATCACTTTTTCACTGTATCTCAAATGCTACTTGATAATTTTCCAAAAGTATAAATACTTGGTGTCATAACACAATAATATTTGATGGGTAAATGTATACATGTGCAAAAAATAAACTATATCCCTAGTAGTTAGCACAAAAGCTTTCAGCTTTTAGGATTAGATAATAGAAAAAATGTTACAAGGAACAACTTGAGTTTACCAGACATTGATATTGTATTATGGAGGTATGTATGTATGTATGTATGTATGTATGTATGTATGTATGTGTGTCTGCCTCTCTCTCTCTTTCTCTCCCCCATGTGTGTGTGTGTGTGCATGTGTAACACTTGCACTTACATTTATTGAATGATGACTTTGATTACAAGAAAGTAAAAAGGTTTTAGGATCTGGTAATTTTTTTGTTCCAGAACTTCCTTTTGAATCCATATAAAGTTAGGTAAGCATTAGAATTACCAGAAAACTTTTCATTCTGTTTACTCAAAGCAAAATTCAGCAATACCACTTCTGGGTGCATACCCTAAAGATGCACAGTCACAATCCAAAGGCATTAGCTCAACTATGTTCATAGCCGCATTATTTGTAACAGCAAGAACCTGGAAACAACCTAGATGTCCCTCAACAGAAGAATGGATTAACAAATTGTGGTACATTTACACAATGGAGTACTACTCAGCAGTAAGAAAAAAATGATATCAAACCAAAATCCAAACTGTGTATAATTTAATAATGCTATTAATTCAGCAATCCTAACAAAATTGAAGTTGTCATTCTAAAATAGTTTTTTCTTTTTAACATTTATGAAATTTCATTAATCCATGAGTTTATAATCAATGTAGAGGCAAAATTTGCATCAAAAATCCAATTCCATGACACAAATCAATATTGTAAGAATTCCCTAGATTGTTAAGTTAAATGTGAACAAACCATGTCTTTGTATTCCCATATCAACCTGGGGTACTGCTTTAAAACTTTCTTTTTTTTATTTGTGATTTCACATCATGCCCCTCATCAAACTCAGTCATCAGTCCTTTGAGTTTCACACCTACTCCTATGATCTACCCATTTAAAAAAAAAAAGGCCATTTAAGACGATTTTCCCTAACTGCTTTAAAAAGTGATATTAGTCATACAATGATCTAAATCTTATAATCTCTACTTTATATGAAAAAGAAAACTTTGAAATAACACTGTTAAATTCAGACCATCGTTCAGTGGTGACCAGATTCTAGCACCCGAACCAACTGTCCAGAGAGGACCTCTCCCGGACAGGGGTAAATCCACAGCGGATGATCTCAGCCTCTCCCTAGCACACAGGAGCTAGGCTTTGGCTGTGAAGGGTTCCTCCAGCCACAACTAAAAGAGAGGTCGTCCCATGGCCAGGCACAGCCTCCAGGGCAATCTGCATCATCAGAGAAGGACTGAGGATTTGAAATTCAGACCCATGTCCAGAGCAGAGTCAGAGATCAAGCAGACCCCTTGCTCAGAGGAGATTGGAGACACACAAGCACTCTTGTAACAACTGAAAATGAGCTGCCTAATCATGAACCACCGAAGCTATGGTCATAAACCAGTGCAAAAATACACATAACAATATAAAGAACAACAAAGTAACACCAGAAGAAACTGGTGGTTCTACCACTACAAGATCTGAACAGAGCAAGGAGGGGAAGGAATAACAAAACAGAAGGAAACAATATCTAAAACACCCTTATGAAGATTATTGCAGTCTTCAAAGAAGATATAAAAATTTCCCTTAAAGAAATAGAAGAAAATACAAACAAAAATTGGAAGAGATGAACAAATTCTGGAAAGAAAACCAAGAAAAGGTAAACCATAAAAAAAATGAAAGAAACATGCCAGAAGACTGAAATAGATGCAATAAAAAAGGCACAAAATGAGGCAAAGATGGAAACAGAAAAATCTTAAGGAAAGTGCTGGAACTACAGATACAAGCAAAACCAACAGAATCCAAGAAATGGAAAAGAGAATCTCTGGAATGGAAGACTCAGTAGCAGAAATAGATACATCACTCAAAGAAAATACTAAAACCAAAAAAGCCATAACAAAAAATGTTTAGGAAATCTGGGACACCATGAAAAGACCTCACCTGAGAACAATAGGAATAGAAGAAGGAGAATACCCACTCATTGGTACAAATAATGCATTCAATAAAATCATAGAAAAAAACTTCCCTAACTTAAAAAAGGAAATGCCAGTAAAGATACAAGAAGCTTACAGAACAACAATTGGATATGATCCCCACAAAAAGTTGGCTCACCAAATAATAATCAAGCCATAAAACATACAGAACAAAGTCACATTTTTCTATCCATTCCTTGTTCAAGGTCCCTTCCCAGTCCCACCTCCTCCAGTCACTCTCTCCTCCACATCTCCCCATCTCCTCCCCAGCAAGGGCAGGAGGTTCCAAGGTCCCAAAATGGCTCAGCTCAGCATCCGCTCATCTAAGATCCAGTTTCCTCACCCCAACAGAAATAAACTTTTATGCAGAAAATCTTTTTTCAATGATTTTAGAATTAATTACGTCTTTAGGTCATAGTCTTTTTTTCTACGTAAACTTCAGACAATGTACTCTCCCTTTATAGCATTTCTCAGTTTCTTTAAAAGTAGCCACAATTTTTCTAGACCTAAGTACTTATGTGTGGCTGTAGTATCAACATGAATGTGCACACTCACAATGCTTTAGTTTGTAGAGGAAGACTCTGTAGCTCTACTTACACTTGGCTTTGAAGCTGCCATCTGCTTGCTTATACGCAGTAACTGTTCTTTTTGAACATTGGTTATTTAAACTATCAATAAAAGGGAGAAAACAGTTTATTCTTTATAAACTTTGCATTCATAACAAAAATCAAGTGTTATAATAAACTTGAAGAGATAATAGTATCTATGAATAGTTTACAAAGCTAAGGTCTAATAACTATGCTTACCTCACTTTTTCTAATTGTAATTAGAATATATCATCTCATGTTTAATCATATAAACAATTTAAATTATTTGTGAAAATTTGATAAGTGCTATGAAATCTCTGATGGCTTTCTTACTCAAAATTTACTATCAACTGAGCATGATTTCTATATGATAATTATCTTGTTCTAGTGTAGCGATGACATATATGTTTAGCTTTGTATGCATGTGTTTTACATGCTTTTTTTTGTAACTTAAAACTTACAATTGTGTCTGTAAGAAATGTTTTTTAGAATTTTTCGTCCTTATGGTGTTAGGCACTCTTTCATTGAACACAGTCATCCAATTGTCAGAAAGACAATCTTTGAAACTAGATCTCAGAAAAATGGATTTCCAAACCAAATGCAACTAATCTATATATAGAAAGTGTTTTATGACATTACTGATTGAATAACTAAAAATACATAATTTTAAACTAAAAGCTCTCACATTCCCCTCATCATACTACAGATGAGATCCTTAGAGTCTTCTTCATCTAATAATAAAGCATAAAAATTCAACCACAGGTTCCAATTACAAGGACAATAAGTAAACCTTCATAAATTTGAAGACAGTGTCTAATCTTGTGTGGTGTCCAGAGCAACCCCATCAAAGAATAATATAATCAAATTACTAAAGATGAATTCTTAAATTTTATGATCAGAAACAAAACATTTCTCTGCAAGGTTAACAACATAAATATTGATCAGTTTACATGGTTGATGATTTGCTTACTTTTCATAAAATGTTACTTTCATTTCTCTACATCGTTCATTGCAAGTAAGTTTACGAATATAAATTCTCAAAGGTCCATTTGGTTCTATCTTGTTGATGTTGTCAGCAGCAATAGCAGTAGTAAACCATTCGCCATCAAGCTGAAAAAATACACCAAAGAAAAATAAAAGACAAAATACAGTCAATTGTAATATGAGTTGGTATTCACATTTCTAATCCAAGTCCTTAGAAATAAGTACACTGACCAGATATGTAAATCAATAACATTTTGTTTATCAGTTCACAATTATTTTACAGGAATGTAGAATAACACAGAGTAATATGATGACTCAAAAACAGCATTTTAGACCTAAGACTGTGGAGTATTGCCCATCTTTTGGTCTTATACACTCCACAAATTCAGCCCATTCTTTCTCATTTCACTATTTTCATCCTAGAGAAAATCTGATTGAGAAAGTGTACCTAAATGAAAGTAAACAAGTTTATTTTATAAATATGAGCTTGCATTGCCTAACTGAATGACATATCACAGCTACAAATGTATCCTACTGTGGAGCCTCAGGCATATACGCAGACCAAATGACTTACCTCAGCATGAGCCAGACCAAGCACAAAAGCCATCAACAGAAACTTTATCATGGTGGTTCTGACTTTGCTCTTCTGCAGAAGCTCAAAGTAGTGTATGGATTGTGAAGGAAGCAAACTGACAAAGATTTTTATACAGCAAGTTAGAAGGAGTGGCATGGAATCAACCAATAGTTCTGCATCATAACAACCTACATTTGCCTAGTGTTTCCTCTTAGGCCCTGTTGAATGGTGTATGATCTTTTTAAACTAATAAACTAGTAAGATTATCTTTGAAGTCAGGTTATGTTGAAATGATTGAGTAGTCTTGTCAAAAAGATCATTTATAAATATTGGTTTTGCTTCAAGAACTATACTTGTAAGTAAAGGTCATAGTGCATATGCCTCATATGATTCATTTAACCAATGTGACATGCATTTATAAGTACATTTGAAACCTCAGCATAATACTGTGCAGTTAAATGAATTTAAACCTATGACCTGAAGAACAACAATCTTAAAAGATAAGTTGTTAAAACTTAAGGAGGATTTCCCATAAAGATATTGATATGTCTTATGCTACTTTTAAGGTTTTCCATAGGTGAAATACTTCATTATTTCAGTGCTTTGAATTCAACTATCATGGGTACAGAGCTACAGAGATATTATTAAAAATAACTGCATAAATAATGGGAAAAACTTCTGTTAGATGTCCAATGGTAATAAAAACAGTTATTAATCAAAAGAAACAAAATCAAATAAAACAGTTTATAAAAAATAATAATGTTCAATCTGACTGAGTCTTGATGTTGGGGTGAGGAAACTGGATCTGCCAGGAGTGGAGGCTGAACTGAGCAATATTGGGTCCTTGGGACCTCTTGCTCAGCTGTGGAGGAGATGGAGAGATGTGAAGAAGAGAGAGTAACTGGAGGGGATGGGAGGGGGAAGAGACCTTATATAAGGATATACACGGATAGAAAATGTGACTTCATTCACAAAAAAAGAAAGAGGAAAAAAAGAACCTAGAAACAACCTAGATGCCCCTCCACTGAGAAATGGATTAACAAGCTGTGGTACAAATACACAATGGAGTACTATTCAGCAGTAAGCAACAATGATATTCTATAAAATGCAGGCAAATGGATGGATATGGAAAATATCCTCCTGAGCGAGGTTTCACAATCCCAGAAAGTTAAGCAGGGGATGTATTCACTCCTTAGTAGACTTTAAACAAAAAGCAAAGCATGTCCAAGCTGCAAACCACAAACACTGAACAGCTTGGGATCTGAAGCACCTTGAACTGGCACTTTTGAGCCCATTCCCTCCAGAGGAACACTTGAGCCAGTATGATGTGGGGATGAAGAAAGTCGATTTGCCTGGAGTGGATTCTGAACTAAGCCACCTTGGGACCTTGGGACCTCCTGTCCTTGCCGGGGAGGAGATAAGGAGATGGGGAGAAGAGTGACTTGTAAGAGTGAGAGAGGGGGCATTTGAACAATGGGATACAGGGATAAAAAAATGAGTATTAATAATAAAAAAGAAAAAGATGGGTAACAGCTAAGCCTATAAAAAAGTAATGTTCAGAAATATTGTATCATTGTGTAAGTGAACTCTACAGTCAAACTGAAAACAGTGTTTTACATTTTATGAATCCAGGACCACCACAGCCCAGATAATTTCTTTACACACCCAAACTGAGGCCTGCATTATGTTTAGCCACAGAAACTTGTCATCTTTTTTAGAAGCAATCAAGAAGAATATCATGACTTTTCAGTACTTGTTTATTCTCTGGGGCTTCATTTTCTAACACATGAATAACTTAGTTAGCTCTGTTGTATACGTCATGATTTCTAACAGAATCATTATAAAGCTTTAGTCTGTCCTCCATGACACTTTCAAAAAATATATATTTAATTTTTATCTCAATTTATTGAGATTATGATGTAATTACATTATTCCCTACTTCTTTTTCTCCATGTAAGCTCTCCAGTATACCACCATTGGATCTTCTTTACTTTGGTAGACTAATTTTTTTTCTTCTTTATTTATTTTGTATTTATCAAAAAAAACAGTAACATGGATTTAAAATGCTGAAAAGTTAACAATAACTATAAAGAACATAAAAATCATAAGCATGACTTATCAAGGGTGATAATGCAAATAAGATTGCTACACATATATTTACTTTGTGTTCAGCTTTCCCTCTAAATTTTTTTCCATCCTTGTATTTCCGTATTCAAGGTCCTTTCCCCCTCCCATCACATCAGGTCATTTTACTTCTCCACAACTCCCCATCCCCTCCCTGGGCAGGGAGCAGACAGTCCTATGGTCCCACTAACCCAATAATGCTTGGATTAGTCTCCACTCCTGGCCAAATCCAGTTTTGTCCACCCTCCCTCAAGAGTGAGTCAGGTGTTCCTATTGTTGGAGTGGGGATAGACTAATTTTAAACTAAATGTTGTTACAAGGTCTCAAGTGAGTTATAAATTTTTATCTAAAGGTTTAGAACGAGGATTTTGAGAAGAGACATATTATGTCACATTTTTTTTACATGAGTTACACCACACAATAGGATCTTTGTATAATGTCTGTCATTCACCTGAAAATCTAATGAATTTATTTTTCTTCAAAATGAAATGTTATTACATTGTTAATATGTACCACTATTTCATTATCCACTAAATAGGTGCAAAACATTTAGTTGGTTTTATATATTAATTGGTGTGAAAAGAGTAGCAATGATCATAAATGAGAAAGTATTTGTGAAATAAAATATCAAGTCATTTATGCTTTTAGGCATATTCCAAGAATAGATATACCTAAGTCGCATGATTCATATTTACTTTTAGATAATTAAGTATTCGAGATGAGCAGATTTCGGCACCTGCAACATCTGTCTGGAAAGTCACTTTCTGAGACCAGGGTCATTCCTAGAGTCTGATCTGAGACTCTTCCTAGCAGACACGACTAGGGTTTGCCTATGAAGGATTCCTCCAGCCACAACTAAAATAGGGGCCGAGCCCCACCTCGGGGGGAACTGCACCATCAGGGAAGGACTGAGGCTTTGAAATTCAGACCCATGTCCAGAGCAGAGTCAGATATCAAGCAGACCATATGCTGACAGGTGACAGGAGGCACACAAGTCCTCTTGCCACAACTGAATAGGAGCTGCCTAATCGTGAAACAATGAAGACATGGGCAGACATCAGTGCAAAAATACATATAACAATATAAAGAACACCTAGGCAATACCAGAAGAAACTGGGGGTTCTACTACTACAAAAACTAAACAGAGCAATGAAGAGAAAACAAAAGGGAACAACACCAAAAACACATTTTGAAGATTAGTGAAGCCTTCAAAGAAGATATAGAACATTCCCTTAAAGAAATAGAAGAAAATACCAACAAAAAAAGACTTGTGGATCAATGGAATAGAGTTGAGGATCCAGACATTAACCAAAAAACCTATGAACACCTGATCTTTGACAAAAAGGCCCACAATATTCAATGGAAAAAGATAGCATATACATACATATATATATATATGCATATATATAGATAGATTTAACAAATGTTATTGGCATAGCTGGGTGGTAGTGTGTAGAAAAATGTAAGTAGAACCAAGCCTGTAACCCTGCACAAAACTCAAATGCCTCAACATAAACCCAGCCACTTTAAACTTGATAGAAAAGAAAGTGGGAAATACACTTCTACTAATTGGCACAGTCAAGGACTTCCTAAATATAACACCAGTGGCACAGACACTAAGATTAACAATCAATAAATGGGATCTCCTGAAGCTAAAAGTTTCTGTAAAGCCAAGGACACCTGAAAAAGTGCTCATCATCTTTAGCAATCAGAGAAATGCAAATCAAAACAATTTAGAGATACCACCTGAAACCTGTTAGATTGGCTAAGATAAAAGACACAGAGGACAGCCTATGCTGAAGAGGATGCAGAGCAAGAGAAACACTCTTCCATTGTTGGTGGGAGTGTAAGCTTGTTCAGCCACTTTGGAATGAAGTATGGTGGTTTCTCAGAAAATTGAGAATCAGTCTCCCCAAGAACCCAGCAATACCACTTCTGGGTGTATACCCTAAGGATACACAGTCACACTCTAAATGCATTAGTTCAACTATGTTCATAGCAGCGTTATTTGTAATAGCAAGAACCTGGAAACAACCTAGATATCCCTCAACTGAAGAATGGGTTAACAAACTGTGGTACATCTACACAATGGACTAGTACTCAGCAGTAAGAAAAAATGATATCCTAAAATTTACAGGCAAATGGATGGACTTGGAGAATATCCTCCTGTGGGAGGTATCACAAACTCAGAAAGATAAGCAGGGGATATACTCACTCATTAGTGGACTCTAAACAAACAAACAAACAAGAAAAAATACAAGCATGCCCACACTGCAAACCATAACCACTGAACAGCTTGGGATCAAAAACTCCTTGGACTGACCCATTGGATCCCACTCGCCCTAGAGGAACACGTGACCCAGTCTTGATGTTGTGGGGAGAAAAGTGGATTTGCCAGGAGTAGAGGCTGAATTAAGCAATATTGGGACCTTGGGACCTTGAGATCATCTCTCCAGGGTGGGGATCGGGAGATGTGGAGAAGAAAGAAGTACCTGATGTGGTGGGAGGGGTAAGGAACCTCATTAAGGATATACAGGGATAGAAAATGTGGCTTCTTATCCACAATAAAAAAAAGAAAAGAATAGAAAGTGGGATCTATCCTCCAACAAATTGGCACAGGTGACCACTTCCGAAATATAACACCATTGGCACAGACACTAAGAACAACAATCAATAAGTGGGATCTCCTGAAGCTGAAAAGTGTCTGTAAAGCCAAGGACACTGTCAATAGGACAAAACAGCAGCCTACAGAATGAGAAAAGATTTTCACCAACCCTACAATGATAGAGGACTGATCTCTAAAATATATAAAGAACTCAAGAAACTACAGCCCAAAACTTTGAATAATCAAATCAACAAATGGGGTTCAGAACTAAAAAAGGAATTGTCAGCAGAAGAAATTACAAATGACTGAAAGGCACTTGAAAAAGTACACAACTTCTTTAGCCATCAGAGAAGTGCAAATTAAAAGAACTTAGAGATACCACCTGACACCTGTTAGATTGGTTAAGATAAAAGACACAGATGACAGCCTATGTTGGAGAGGATGTGGAGCAAGGAGAACACTCATCCATTGTTGGTGGGAGTGTAAGCCTGTTCAGCCACTCTCAACTGCAGTATGGCAGTTTCTCAGAAAACTAGGAATCCATTTCCCCAAATATCCACCAATACCTCTTCTGGGTGTATACCCTAAAAACACACATTTGCACTCCAAAGGCATTAACTCAACTATGTTCATAGCAGCATTATTTGTAATAGCAAGAACCTGGAAACAACCTAAATTCTCCTCAATTGAAGAATGGATTAGCAAACTGTGGTACATCTACACAATGGAGTACTACTCAGCAGTAAAAAAAAAAAAAAAAAAAAAAAAAAAAAAAAAAAAAAAAAAAAAAAAAAAAAAAAAAAAAAAAAAAAAAAAAAAAAAAAAAAAAAAAAA
>PVIH01031042.1:0-11351 GCA_004025045.1 Sigmodon hispidus | reverse complement strand
AAAAAAAAGGATGAATGTGTGAAAGACCTAACCCAAAGATCACATCTGAGTTCCCTGTGAGCATTCCTGTCACTGAACAAGTCAGCTCGGGTGCACTGTCCACAGGTACTTATCTCTGTCTTACCTTCAGAAAATCAGTCAGACGAGGATCAACACAGTAGCTCACAGCTTGGAAGAGGAGACATGGGCAAGGGTGAGGAGTGTTCTGTGAGACACGTGGGATTTATGTTGGCAGGAGCCAGACTGGTAGTTGTAGAAGGGCTTTAATCAGTGGAGGGACAGGGGTGCCTGTCAGCCAGGGGCAGAGGAAACAGGTCACTTTTGAAAACCTTTAAAAACATCGAGAAAGAAGGTCACTACATAACACCAGCCCCTTTAACAGCTAATTTCCAGGACAGTCTTCATAGTCCCAATGTAGACATGGTGAGACAGATCACAAGATGATGTCATCTGTGCAGGTGAAGAAAAAACAAAAGCCAAAAGCTGCAAACTTCTGTGCCATCGGCAGGCACCCAAAGCCACTTTACAGTGATAGGCTTGGCAGTTAGGATGAGTGCATTAGGTTACCAGTAAGGTCCAAAGGATGGATCTAGCCAGTCCCTCTGACTGTGACTTCTCATAGTTTGGGCCATCAATGAGCCGTAACTGAAGGCCTTGTCACACACAGGGCAGGAGTGTGGCTTCTATGCTGTGGCTGCTGCGATGCTTGAACAGCGTGGACCACTAGCCAAAGGTCCTATGGCAATCTGGGCATGGTAGGGCCAGGCCCTGCACTCCTGTGGATGCTTTGTGGTAGGGCCAATGTGGCACCATGGCTGAATGGCTTGCCACAGTCGGGATATCGGTAAGGCTTCTCATGGGGAGCGTCAGTGCTGGATAATTCACCAAGTTTCTGCTCACAAGAGGAACTGATGGGATTGGGCCACCTGAGCACGAACATGAAGAGGCTGATGGGCCAGGAAATAGTCAATAAAATTGTGTACCACATGCACCCAGTGCCCATGGAGGAAAGAGCTCATCAGATCCCCTGGAACCGGAGTTACTGATGGTTGTGAGCAGCTGTGGGGGTGCTGGAAGCCACTCAGGTGCTCTGGAAGAGAAGCCAGTGTTCTAAACTGCTGAGTCATTGCTCCAGCTCCCAAGATATGCTTTTTAAATAATTTAAAAACATGAACAAAGAATAGTAATAAAAAAAAGATATAAACTCGTGAAACTACAATTAAAAACATCTCAGAAAGGAGGACTAAGCCTGAGGGCCTCAAACTGGGGACTGGCAAATAAATTCCCACAGCTCATTGATGGAGTGCTCACCACGCATGCTCAAATCCTGGTTTCAATTATATGTGCCATAAAATCATTAAAAAAACTGAAAAGACTTTTATTTTAATTTTTTAAATTATTTTAAATTGACTTTGCACATAGCTCTCTACCAGTGAACTTACAGATGTGTGCCTCTGCATTCAGCACCCTGAAGACAGTAGGGACAAAAGTTTGTCCTTATTAATCTGTGTGGTTCTGGACTGGCTCTAACTTAAAATCCTTCCCTTTGAGTTCAGTCCTGTTCTGACTTCTGTTTTGTCAAGCATAGTGCTCCGCATGCTTGCACCTCCAACAGAACTCTTCTGATCTTTGTCCTCCTCGTCTGCTTAGGGAGCACTCCCTGAAAGTCTGCAGTAGACCAGACTGGCCTGGGTGACAGCTTCAGAGGTTCTGGGCACGCACATCGCCCCGTGCTGGTGCTTAAGTGACTTGTGCCAACTTGAATTCCTTGAATTTGTTTGTATTCTCTTGGCACAGACCCCGGATTTCTGCTCGGCCGACTTCCTGCTCTCCTGTCCTTAGGTTTCAGGCGCTTTCTTCTATACATGAGGCCTCTAACGAGAGGAAGTAAAGTTCTGATTTTGTTCTTTGTCCAGGCTTCTTATTTTTTATGTATTTTTAATTTTATGAACTATTATTTAAAGAAGCTTTGTAAGTAAATAAAAGCATTACACACCAAAATTAACCAGACCAAAATCTATATAACCCAATGAACTTCAATAGTTAAAAATGGCATTGTGTGTGTGTTTGTAGTTTGTGCATGTGAAGACAAAGCCTGTGGAATCCAGAAGAGGGACCCGATCCTCTAGAGCTGGAGTTAGAGAGGTTTGTGAGGCCCCGGTGTTGGTACTGGTGGTAGGAACAGTAGGTGCTCTTCACCATGGGAGACTGTTCTCTACCCCCCCCCCCACTGACCAGGTTTTCTTTTGTTTGTAGTTTGAGTTTTTGTTTGTTTGTTTGTTTGGGTGTTTTGTGATACAGTATCTCCCTGTGTGGCCCTGGCTGTCCAAGAACTCACTATGTAGACCAGTCAGGCTTGAACCTCACAGAAATCTGCCTGCCTCTTCCTCCCAAGTGCTGAGATTAAAGGTGTGTACCACTAAATCTGGCTCCATTGTCTGATTTTATTGTGGTTAATAAAAGAACGAATCAATTCAAGGCCCCCACCATCCTAGGGAGAGGGAGTGGAAACTCAGGATTTTTGGTTTGGTTTGGTTTGGTTTGGTGTTTGCTTTTTTAAGTAGTCCTGGCTGTTCTGAAACTCACTCTGTAGACCAGCATGGCCTTGAACTCAGAGATTCACTTGCCTCTGCCTTCCCACAAGTGCTGGGATTAAAGGTGTGGCCCAACTGAGCAGCAGTAGGATTGTATGTATGTGTGTATGTGTGAGTGTGTGTGTGTGTGTGTGTGTTTTAAGTGGTTTGGGTTTTTCCCTCCACTGCTCTCCCTTCCTCCCCTCTTTCCAGTCCTCCCCCAGCTTTCCTCTGCCCCATGTGCCCATCCACTCCTCAGGGAGGGGGAGGACTCCCAGGGTAAGTCAATACAATCTGGCATACCCAGTTGTGGCAGGACCAAGCCCCTCCCTGCTTAGTATCAAGGCTGAGCAAAGTGTATCTCTCAGTATCAAGGCTGAACAAGGTGTATCCTTGTAGGCAGTGGTCTCCAAAAAGCCAATTAATGCACTAGGAATAAATTCTGGTCCCAGTGCCGGAGGCTCCACAAACTGCCCACACCATTTGGCTATCATCCATATTAAGAGGGCCTAGTCCAGTCCCATGCAGGTTCCCCAGCTGTCATTCAGTTACTTAGCTCCCAATAGCTCGGGTCAGTTGTCTCTGTGGGTTTCCTTATCATGATCTTGACCCCTTTGCTCATAAAAATCTCTCTTCAACTGCATTGGCTACTTAACCACAATAATGACTATTCCAAAATCTCCACAAGGGGGCAGCACCTTCATGCTGTTTGTGCCCGAAGTGTGAATTTCTTGGAAAAGTGTCTCCTACAATGATGCTTCATTTTAATAATCATATAACAAAAGCATATCCTTGTTCATAAAGTTAGTGCCTCTAATCCCAATTCAGTCCTCTATTAGAAAATACTTTTTTAAAATAAAGATTTGTTTTCTGTGACTTTAAAGAGCTTTTAAAATAATCTTTACTTTTCTCACATGTGATTTGAGCATCTTCTCCTCTAGACATACAGATCAGCATGCCACTGTGTTCATTTAAATCACATGCTGTACATTATTTACTTAATTACAAAAATAATCTTTTCTACTCAGCATTCAAATTATGCTTCATTTAATATCTCAGTACCAAATTTTGAAATAAATAGTAGTACATAATTATCTGATGACTGCTATTTTAAATCCAATTTTTTTCCATTCCAAAGCAATGGATCCCAACATAAGAGTGCTTTTTCATAATTTTACTAGCCACTGAACTATGTAATCTCAATTGATAGAGAAGAGACTAGAAAAAAAGCTATGTTTGGTGGCTTGGCTTACTCTCTTGGTGGTGTGAGCCATTCCGGAGTGCTATTTGCATTTTCCTAGCCAAGCTTAGGCCAGGTTAGACCTTAAGTGGAAATGATACCATGAATGCCAAGAACAAACAAGGGACACTCAAGCCATCTGCCCTGAAGAACAGGCTGCCTCGATAGTACTAAGAATCCCAGGCAGCAAGCCAGGGAAGCTCATATTTCCTGTATGTAAGAACATTAATTTGGGGACCAGAGATTTTGCTCTGTGGGTTAAAAATTACTGTTGAGGCCTGACAACCTGATTTCCATCCCCAACACCCATGTAAAGGTGGAAGAGCAGAACTACTCCACAAAGTTATCCTTTGACCTCCACACACATCATCACATGCTTGCTCTCTCTCTCTCTCTCTCCACCGTGCCTGGAATATTACGGCAAATGTTCCTGAAGATTGTTAGGACATGACACTTGACTGGCGTTGAACAGGATGCATGTGTGGGACTTCTGGACTTGATATAAGGCAATGAGAGAGGTACACCCTGTTCCGATGCAGATGCAGGGGTGCTATGCCATCAAAGGCCATCCATGGAAGTGTGGTTTGGAAGTGAGAATGCTGAGTCTCAAAAACTTGTCTAGGAGCAAAAACGGGCTGGAAATTCAGATAGATCAGATTTTGAAAGTTCTGACCGGGGCTGGAGAGATGGCTCAGCGGTTAAGAGCACTGTCTGCTCTTCCAGAGGACCCGGGTTCGATTCCCAGCACCCACATGGCAGCTAACAACTGTCTGTAGTTCCAGTTCCAGGCAAACACCAAGACAAATAAATAAACAAATAAGAATAAAGTTTAAAAAAAATTTAATTAAAAAAAAAAAAGTCTGCTCTTCCAGAGGACCTGGGTTCGATTCCCAGCACCCACATGGCAGCTAACAACTGTCTGTAACTCTCGCTTCAGGGCAAAACAGCACTGTTCATAAAATAAATAAATAAATTAAAAAAAAAAGAAAGTTCTGACCAAGAGTTTCAAGATCAAGGAAGGACAGAAAGCTTTGTATGGCCGATATCTCTTCCCTTTTTCATTTTGTCCCAGAGGGAGGGTGGGTTTTGAGACAGAGTTCTCTATGTAGCTTGAGCTGTCCTGACACTCACTCTGTAGACCAGGCTCCCACTGCCTCTGTCTCCAAGTGCTGGGATTAGAGGCACTCACCACAGCTGCCCACTTCTCATCTCTAGTCTTGACTTTGAAGGCTCATTGAGCTGCTATTGTATGTGAGTGGGCAGAAAAGGACGGAGGTGGGAAAAGCCAGAGTTTGTAGCTGGACTGCATCCCATGGGAATGCCCACTCCCCGGCCTCAGCCACCTGCCTTCCTCCCAAATCACCCTGCAGCTTTGTTTGTGTTTGTGTGTGGTCATCTTATCTCTTCTCGTCTTCTCAGTAAGCTGGTAGTGAAAAGATACAGTTTGGAGAGTGTCCTTTTCAGGAACCTAGGTTGGTCTAAACCAGCAGTTCTCAATCCTCCCAATGCCGAGATCCTTTACTATAGTTCATTCTTCATGTTGGGGTGACCCAAAAACATAAAATTATTATTTTGAAAGCAAACCTTTTATAAAAATATTTTATTATATTATATGCATTGGTGTTTTGCTTACATGTCTGTGAGGGTGTCAGATCATGAAGTTAGAGACAGTTGTTAGCTGCCATGTGCTTGCTGGGAATTGAACCCTGGTCCTTTAGAAGACTCTAGAGGAGCAATCAGTGCTCTTAACCGCTGAGACATCTCTCTGGCCCCATAAAATTATTTTTGTTGCTGCTTCATAACTATAATTTTGTTGCTGTTATGAGTTGTAATGTAAATATCTGTGTTTCCTGATGGTCTTAGGTGAACCCTGTGAAAGCCCCTCCCCTAGGGTCTAACCCTCTTTCAGGCAGTTCAGCTGGTTTCTGGGTCTTCAGGCAGCTGGTGCTCTGAGTCTGCAGCTACTCTCCTCTGAGAGGCCTGGGCACAGCTCAGCTTCTCTGAGAGTGTTCTCTGCAGCTGGGCTGGCCCTACTCTGTCTAGTGAAGGTCGGTCTAGGGGAATTTGTTGTTGTTCTATTCCTCTAAGATGAGAGGTTTCAATCTCCCAGGAGACCATTAGCAAAGACCCAATCCACCAAGGAATGACAAGATTCCAACACAAGAACTAAAAAGCCTGATGTCACACATCGGACCAGAGACAGAGTCAAGAGGATCCTCGTGCATTTAAGGTCAGCCTGGGACACCTTGCTCCGTAACAAGAAAGATAACAATCACAACTAAAAAAGAACTGAGAATAAACCTGAAGACAGGCCCAGATGAGACCCTCCAATGTCATCTGTGGTGTGTGACTGGGCAGGGCAGTGATCAAGATCACTAAAAACCTCCTGGAGAAAGCCATCTTACCCTGCACATATCTCCTGAAGCTCCGCTATTCCCCACTAGGTGGAGCTGCCTGCACCTAATCACACTACCACCTTCTGTTGGAACCCACTCTTCCTTGTGGTTTGCTCTCCAGAGAGGATCTTCCCACCATCAAGCCTCAGGCTCCCAGAGTTATGGAGAGTCCATCCTTTGGCATGTTCTACAATGGATTGGTGACAGGGATAACCTAGTTTTCAACTGAAAGGGCTGAGGTATTTGAGAAACTTCCAGTAGGTGTGGTACATAGACCAGGATGTCTACCTCCTTGGTAGAGATTTTCACCTGAATGGAGCAAGAATCAAAAGAAGAAAGCATGTTCCACAAGTGGTAGTACACACCTTTAATCTCAGCACTCAGGTGGCAGAGTTAGGCAGATCTCTGTGAGTTAAGAGTCTAGCCTGGTCTAGAGAGCTAGCTCCAGGACAGGTAAGGCTATAGAGAGAAACCCTGTCTCAGGAGGGAAAAATGAACTCTTCTTCTTCTGGGTCAGGGGAAGTGGAGTCCTTCCAGGCTCAGGCAGCACCAAGCCCAAGCCCAAACCTCAGTGGGGATTTCATGGGTTCTGGCTCATCCCAGGAGATAAAGAAGGAAATGGTAATAATCTGTGCCTCACCTTCCTGCTTCTGCTGTTACTGCCTCTGTCAAGGCTTCAGAGTTCTCTAGGAGAGCTTCTAGAAGGTTCTGAGACTTTTTAAGAGTGCTAGTTAGAGTCCTGGAATCTAGGTCAGTGGTCAGAACAGGAGTCAAAGCCCCAGGTGGTCCATGCATTCATATCTCAGGCATCTCTTTCAACTCCAACAACCCACCTTTGACTTTGTCAGACAGTGCTAGAGCAGTAAGGAGGGCCCAGAGCAGAAAACAGGGAGCCAGAGGGAGGAAGAGATGAGTTCAAAGTCTGACAGGGGAGTGGGGTAAGAGGAGGAAGAGAAAGTGCCTGGAGTGGAATAGTAAGCCACAGTTGGAGTCTCAAGCCCTCTGCTACACCAAAGACAGCTCTTCTTCTGAGCTCCCTGATGGTAGCCTAGCTTTCTTCTCCCCTCCCCCACACCTGCCACACACACACACACACACACACACACACACACACACACACACACACACACAAACATACACCTGGGGCTGCCCTGAGGCCAATGCACTCTTGGAGCCCCCTTCATTTCTGAGGCCAGTGTCACCTCAAAGAGGGATTATTGCTCCTCCAGTACCAGCCTCTTGTTCAGCATCCACTCTGTATCTCTCTTTAAATTTTATTTTTATTTTACATGCATTGATGTTTTGCTTGCATGCATATCTGTGTGAGAGTGTCAGGTCCTCTAGAACTGAAGTAACAGACAGTTGTAAGCTGCCATGTGGATGCTGGGAATTGTGCCCAGTCCTCTGGAAGAGCAGTCAGCCCTCTTAACCATAGAGCCATCTCTCCAGCCCCTCAGCATCTCCTCAGGGGCATTGCCTGCTGTCTTTGGAGACAGTTATCTCCGGACAGGCCAACATCTTCTTTAGAACATTTGTTTGGTCTGGAACTGACTTCCCTGGGCTGTGTCTCTCCTCAGCAGCCTGCCTCTTCTCCCAAATGCAGGCTTTCTCTTGGGTCAGTTTCTTGTATGCTGCAGTCTTTTGCAAAAACAAGGAATTTTTCAGAGATGGAGATCTTCTGGGAAAGCATGGCCTCCTTGGGAGACCCCTCTTCCCTTGTCTCAGCTAGTTAAGGTTCACTCATATCCACTCCACATGCTGGGTTTCCAGGCTGTCACTTGACAAACCCCTAGGCTTCACCAAGTTGCAAATCCCTGTGAACTCATTGGTTCCATGCTCAGCCACAATCGGCAAAATTTCACAGCTTATACATAACAGGTTCTGTGCTGGACATGGAGGGGGATCATTGTTGCAGGGTGTTCACCAGAGAAGACTAATTGGGCATGGCCCTAAGCCAATAGAAAGACTTTATTAGCCAACCAGCCACCAAAGTGGGGTTACAGGGTAGCACTGAATCTTCCTCAGGGTGAGCTTTTAATCACAGAAAACATTCTGGGTTGACATATTTCAGTTGACAAGAACAGTTAGCCAGAAGTGGAACTTTAGAAGCCAAAAAGCAGAAGCTAATACATTTAGAGACTTTCCCAGAACTATGGGCTTTGATGGATTAGGTCTTTGTTTTAGGTTTGCAGGTGGTGCTGTCTCCAAGCTGAGTTTTACAGCTCGAATGGTGCTTCCATCATGGAGTCATTTGTGCAAAGGGGGGTGGGGTGGTGCTAAGGTCTGAGACCCTGTCACAATCATAAGGAATGAGTACAGACTCGTTCACATGTGTTCATCCTGTGACCCTCCAACTGCCTGTGACTAAGGACAGCTACGGTCACAGCCCAACAGAAAGTACAAGCTTCAGATACTTGGAGATTTTCTTGGGCTGCCTTTTTTATAAGTCTTTTGGGCAATTGGTACATAACAATGACCTGTGACAGTATGAAAAGGTGGGTCCCACCTGTGTGAGAGGCGTTCAAGTTTTGTCAACGGTCACACAACTGGGCTTGTGAGAAGCCTCAGCACCTAAGGGCCTCTGCCAACAAGGTTGAGGGCCTGAGTTCCATTCTGGAAACCCACAAGGTGGAAGGAGAGACATAGCTCCCGGAAGCTGCACTCTGACTTCCATACATGCTCCAGCACACAGGCAGATGCACACACTCACAAAACAACTAAATGAGGGGGCACTTTAAATAGAAGGAGAGCCAGAAGAGCTCAAGGCTGGGTGACACTATGCTATACTCTAGCCAGCTGTGTAGAGGGGGCTGGGACTAGATAGCAGCCATAGCTTTGGGTCAGCCCTGGAGACACACCCTAAACAATAACAAAAAACCAAAACATTCCAGGGGTCACCTTTTCTTCCAAGCAGGCCTGATAGGAGAGGAAGAGAGAATACTGCCCCAGGGTTTCATTTTAGACTCAGAACTGACCTTGGCATAGAAAATGGGAAAAGGAAAGGCAGGTTTTGTGGACATCCTTCCCAAGTCTGTGACTCTGAGATCAGGAGAGTCTCAGGTGCCTTTGCAGCTATTATCACTAAATTCACAGCAAATGGGCCATGATGGTTTTAAACTTGTTCATCTTTGGCTGGCTTTAGCATGCTCTGGAATATTGACTCACCAGAGAAGAGGTTATATAGCCATTTAGAGAGGACACATCTTTTATTGCTTCAGAGATTCTCTTAGAAGCTCATAAGTGTTAAAAGAACTGCTGTCTAATTCTTGACTATTTTCTCATGGTGCATGGTGGCATATGCCTATAATCCATCCCATCCATCCCAGCACTCAGGAGGCAGACACAGGCAGATCTATATGCATTTGAGGCCAGCCTTGTCTACAGATCGAGATCCCGCACAGCCAAGGCTCCACAGAGAAATCCTGCCTGGAAAAACAAACAAATAAATAAAACATCTCAATAAGTAGCCCAGGCTTGCCTTCAACTCACAATCCCACAGAGACTGAATTATGGGATCCCAGGGCTAAGTCACATTTGAGTCCATAGCTGAGCTGGTGGTAAAAGTGCACATCTCTAAACTATTTTGTTTCAATAATTAAAAAGAGAATATTTCTCATGCATGCCTGTTATATTATGGTATGATAAAGGATTCTAAGTGCATTATGAGTGCAGCCTAAGTTTGTAGCTCAGTTAGATGTCCTGGAGGAGATGCCTCAGTAAGTGATGTGTCCAATCCCTGGAACATCCACAGTAGAGGAAGATAACCATCCAACTCTTGAGAGTTATCTTCTGACTGCCTCATATGTATAATGGTGTAGGGATGCTCCTCCATGATAAATAACTATATATCATTTTTTCATCTCAAAATTGATTTCCAAGTGGAATGGGGAGCATTTGGGGATTGGAAGTATGATATACTGAAGAACTAAAATCAAGTCATATGTGGAGACAGGAAGGTGAAGGACTGGCAGATGGTCTGGACCTTTGAGTCAGGTTGAGTCAATAAGGCTTCTTGTTGAGTTCATATAAACATATATATATATATATATATATATATATATATATATATATATATTTGGGTTTTTTAGACAAGGTTTTCTGGTGTAGCCCTGGCTGTCCTAGAACTAGTTTTGTAGACCAAATTACAAAGATCTGACTATCTCTCTGGAATGCTGGGATTAAAGGAGTGGCCTACCGCTGCCTGGAGAGTTTATATTTTGAAATAGGACCACTTAGGTCTCCAGCTGGTCTCAAACTTACTAAGTACTGGAGGCTGATCTTGAACTCCTAACCCTTCTGTCTGCCTCTACCTCCCAAGTGATGAGGCATGTATCTCTTTTTATTTTTCATTTCTGTGACAGTCTTGCTATATACCTAGATAGTCTGGTACTCACTATGTCATCTCACTAGACATGGACCTCTTTTATTTATGTTTATTTATTTTTTTATTTATTTTATTTTATTTTTTTAGGCAGGGCCTCAGGCTGTTGGATACTGCAAAGTTTAGACTGGTGACAGCTCAACTTTCACTGGGTGTGGTGGTACACACCTTTAATTCTGTCATCTGGGAGGCAGAGTGGTCTAAAAAGTTCAAGGCTATCTACAACTGTAAAACCCTGCCTTAAATATAAATAATGTCCAGATCCTCTTGTACCCACTGCTTAAATGCCGGCACAGGCCACCAGACCAAGCTAAGACCCTATCTAAAGATGAGATAAAGGCTTTAAGCATTTTAAGGTAGGATAAATTATAGCCAGATTTTAAGGTTAGAAATTAGTCTTTAGGTGTGTCTTGAAAACTTTAAAGGAGAAAAGCAAGATAGTGTTTCATCTTCCAGAGAATCACTGGTCTGTGGGAGCTTTCAGAACGACAGGTCCACAGGTAGCCCAGGAGTGAATTGTGAAAAAGGTAGATAGAGGGAATTGGGGAGAGACATCGACAAGGATTCCCTGGGCTGCAAAGAAACCTGGACTGTGGTGGGAGCGCACACCTCCAAGATGTCTTCCAGCCTCTTCATGTGCCAGCGCTGCAACCAGCCCCTGAAACTCTCACAGAAGCTCCTTGCCATGCAGAAACAGCCCTTAGAAGCCCAACATCATGCCAGCTCCTCCACAGAGAAGCCAGTTTCTGGGGAACTCCAGA
>PVIH01031041.1:0-11351 GCA_004025045.1 Sigmodon hispidus | reverse complement strand
AGACATAGAAAAGAACACAAAGGTACCAGGTAGGGAGACAACATGCCAAGGAAGGTGATGGCTTCTCAGTAGGGACATGGTGAGCATGTAGACAGCACAGCAAGATCTTTAACTGCAGAAGGGGAGCAAATATGTCAACCTAGAATGGCTAAGGAAGCACTGCAAGTGAAGGCTAATGGATCTAGGGGGAAACAGGAATAAATGGCAGTCGCTTTTTGTAGAGGGAAAACTGGATTCATGTGGCCAGAAACAGAAGAACAGAAAGCCAGAAGGGAAAGTTTAGAGTTGAGATATGAAAAGAAATAGGAAAACTCTTAAAAACAGAGAACTGGAAGAGGTTTAGAGCTGAGGTATGAAAAAAGAGAAAAAGATAGGGGAAGCACTTTCTATCTGCCTATGCGCTTCCAAAAGTTAGCTCCTGTAAAATATCGGGGTTGGTGAACCATTAGGCAGCTATTTTGGGTAAGGGGTAATTAGGCCATTTAAAAAAAAAGATAAGCTTAGTGGTATCTAGATAAGGCAAAAGGCTAAATGGTTTTAACGTCTCCACCATGTACTCTAAGGGTGAAGATGGAGGTATGCTTTCTGGCTGGCTTATTTCTCATTGTCAAGACCGAAGAGGGATACGGAGTTCAGTAAGCCTAGGTCGTCATCTAGCAGACGGATTCCGCTGAGAAGCGGGTCTACAGCAAACCAGCCCATCAGCCATCAGCATGAGTCCCTTAGACAATGCCCCAGAATACGCAGATCCCTGAGTTCTCAAGAGAGAGCTCCAGGAAAACACACTCACTAAAAACCACATGCCCATGACCTGCCCACCACCTGTCTGTGGCGTCGCCGTACCCACGGAAGACGTTAGTGCAAGCCCCTGTGGGGCAAGTCTGGGGACAGAATATAATACTGGGAAAAAGCCAGGAGTGCGTGTTTATCTGGGGGAGCACTTACCAATCAAATTCACTGTGTTTGAATATTGCAGTGGCTGGGCAGGTAGAAGGTGACCTTACAGTGAGCTTCAGATCAGGTTCGCCTAGCTTATGTGCTCAGGAGAGAACCTATCACATGGCACCAATATTGATTTCACTCATGAGAAGAGATACACACTGCCAAGGCCACACAAATGGTTTATTTAAGAGAATTCCCAGGCGGGTACAGGAATAAAAGCAGGACAGAATGAGGTAAGAAGAGAAAGACCAAAATGTGGGTGTCTCTCTTTTTTTTTAAACATAATTAGAGATATATTTTCACAGTTAAAAATTTACTTAAAGTGGGCGTCTCTTTTAAGAGAAGGGGTGTATACGGGTTTACGTAGTCACATTTAGGGCGTGCCTCCATAGGCCTCCAGGGAGGTGCTTGCACTGCTGCAGTGCTACAGTGCTGCCTGGTTTGCGCAGCCACGCCCAGGGGCATGCCTCCGTAGGAGGTGAATCTCACCTGAGCCTTGTTGGCTCAGCCACATGGAGTGCCAGGAATACTTATAATATCTGCCAATATTTCTAAAATAATTCAGCAAATTTGATCCCTGTCCATGTGCACATCCAAAAAGATCCAAAGGTTTTTGGAGTTGTAGGGTTTGGAAGGTCAGGGAATATTCAATATGTTCTTTTCAGGTGCTGGAAAGCAGGACCAAGACCTGAATTTTCATCATACAGGTCTTTCACTTGCTTGTGTAAAGTTACTCCAAGATATTTTATATTATTTCCGGCTGTTGTGAAGGCTGTGGCTTCCAGGAATTCTTTCTCCGTTTGTTGGTTGTTTGTATGTAGGAGGTCTACTGATTCTTTGAATTAGTCTTGTATCCTGAGACATTACTGAAGGTGTTTATCAGCTGTAAGAGTTCCCTGGTCAAACTTTGGGGATCACTTATGTATACAATCATAACATCTGTAAATAGCAAAAGCTTGACTTGTTCCTTTCCAATTTTTTCCATTGATCTCCTTTTGTTTTGTTACTGCTTAGCTAGAAGTATTTTGAAAAAAATATGGAGTACTATTTTGAAAAGATATGGAGAGAATGGATAGCCTTGTTTTGTTCTCAACTTTAGAGGAATTGCTTTGAGTTTCTCTTCATTTATTTTAATGTTGACTGTTAACTTGCTGTATATACCTTTTATTATGTTTAGGCGTGTTTCTTGCATTCCTAATCCCTCCAAAACCTTTATTATGACATGGTGTTGGATTTTGTCCAATGCTTTTGCAGCATCTAATCATATGATTATATGTTCTATTATTTATTTATAAAATAAAGATTATATTCGTGTATCCCCTTGCTCCCACTCTCTTCCCACTCCCAATCCCTCCTGGTCAGCCTTCATGCTCCCTCCTCCCCATCCCCTCATCCTGTCCTGCAAAAGGACAAGAAGTCCCAGGGTGGATTAGCTCAGCATCCACTCCAGGCAAGCCTGATTTCCACATCTTAATATGAAGACTGGGTTAGGTGTTCCTCTGGAAAGAATGGGCTCTGAGGTGCCAATCCACACACAGAAACACAGTCTGATACCTCTGCTCAAGGATCTACATACTGCCCATGTCAGTGGACAGTTGTCTATCCTTGGAGGGCCTAGTTACTTTTCCTGATGGTTCGCCAGTGGCTGTTCTTCATTCAGTGAGCTCCCCAGAGCTTTAGCCAACCATCACTGTGGGAATATTCCTCATAATCCCTATCTGCTTGTACATATAGACTCTTCTCCCGTGCTCTCAGCTGTTCCAAGAGCTCAGCCCAGTGCTCATCCATGTATCTCTGCCTCTATCTCTATTCAGTGTTGAATGTAAGTTCTGTGATGATACATATGTAGGTTGACTATTCATTTAAATATATGGGAAATCCTGTCTATGCAACTCCTTCACTATTGGATGGAGACCCAGCCAGGGACATCCTTTGAGTTCTTGGAGGTTTCCCTAGCACTCAGTATTTCAAATCCCATAATGGCTTGCTCTATTAAGACCTCCATCTCTTTTTATCTCCCTCCTTATTGTTCATCTCACTAAATCATCACCTTTACTCATAATTTGTTCCCATCCTGTCACCTTTGTTTTTGATCTTAGCCATTCTATGCTGAAGAGAATGTGGAACAAGGTGAACACTCCTCCATTTTTGGTGGGAGTATAAACTTGTACAGCCACTCTGTAATGCAGTATGGCAGTTTCTCAAAAAAACTGGGAATCAATCTCCCCAAGGAACCAGCAATACCACTATTGGGGATATATTATAGAGATGCACATTCACACCCCAAAGGCATTAGCTCAAATATGTTAATATCAACATTATTTGTAATAGCAAGAACCTGGAAACAACCTAGATGTCCCTCAACTGAAGAATGGATTAAGAAACTGTGGTACATCTACACAATGTACTACTAATTAGCAGTAAGAAAAAAAATGATATCTTAAAATTTGCAGGCAAATGGATGGACTTGGAGAATATCCTCATGAGCGAGTCATCACAAAACAAGAAAGACAAGCAGGAAATGTGCTCAGGCATTAGTGGACTTTAAACAAAAAGCAAAGCATTTCCAAGCTCAAAACCACAACCACCGAACAGCTTGGAATCTGAAACACCTTGGACTGACACTTTGGATCCCACTCCCTCTAGAGGAACCCCTGACCCAGTCTTGATGTTGGGGTGAGGAAAGCAGATCTGCCTGGAGTTGATGCTGAACAAAGCCACCTTGGGAACTTGGGATCTCCTGCCCTTGCTGGGGAGGAGATAAGGAGATGGGGAGAAGAAGGAGTGACTGGGAGGAGCAGGAGGGGGAAGGGAGTTTGAACAAGAGGATACATGGATAAAAAAAAGAGACTTTATTTATAAATTTATAAAAGAAGATCTCATCTCTCTTTTTCTCTCTCCATATTGTTCCTCTCAATCAATTCTCTTCTTCTCTTGTGGTTTGTTTCCGCCTCTTCTTGGTTGCAACCCCTTATGCTCCCAATTAGCTAAGGAGATATTCTCTATTTTTCTCTTCCTGTGGGACTCCCTGAATGTCTCTCTTAAATTCCTTCAGATCCCAAGCTGTTCAGTGGTTGTGGTCTGTAGCTTGGGTGTTCTTTACTCTTTGTTTGGAGTCCACTAATGTGTGAGTTCATTTCTTGCTTACCTTTCTGGGTTTGTGATACCTCGCTCAGGAGGATATTCTCTACAGTTTGTTAATCCATTCTTCAGTTGAAGGAATCTAGGTTGTTTCCTGGTTCTAGCTATTACGAATAAAGCTGGTATGAACATAGTTGAGCTAATGCCTTTGGAGTGCTAATTTACATCTTTGGGATATACAACCAGAAGTGGTATTGCTGGATCCTTGGGGAGATTGATTTCCAGTTTTCTGAGAAACTACCATACTGCATTCTAGAGTGGCTGAAAAAGCTTACACTCCCATCAACAATGGAGGAGGGTTCCCCTTGCTCTGCATCCTCTCCAGCTTAGGCTGTCATCTGTAGTGGGAAATCAGAAGCTGTTTGAGAGGTATCTCAGGGGGTATCTCAAAGTTGTTTTGATTTGCATTTGTATGATGGCTAAATTTCTCAAGTGTTTTTCAGCCATTCGTAGTTATTCTGCTGAGAATTCCCCTTTTAGTTCTGAACCCCAATTTTGATTGGATTATTCAAGGTTTTGGGCATTAGTTTCTTGAATTCTCTATATATTTTAGAGTTCAGTCCCCTGTCACTTGTAGGGTTGGTGAATATCTTTTCCCATTCTGTAGGCTGTCGTTTTGTCTTATTGTCTGTGTCCTTGGCTTTACAGAAGCTTCTCAGTTTCAGGAGGTCCTACTTATTCATTGTTGCTCTGAGTGTCTGTGCTACTGTTGTTATATTTAGGAAGTGTTCACCTCTGCTAATGCGTTGGAGGGTATGTCCCACTTTCTTTTCTACCAAGTTCAGTGTGGCTGGGTTTATGTTGAGGTCTTTGATCCACTTGGATTTGAGTTTTGTGCAGGGTAATAAGCTTTGATCTATTTTCATTTTGTATACACATCCAGCTATGCCAACACCATTTTTTAAAGATACTATCTTTTTTTCCATTGAATATTTTGGGGCTCTTTGTCATAGATCAGGTGTTCAAAGGTTTTTGGGTTAATGTGGGGATCTTCAATTAGATTCCATTGATCCAAAAGTCTGTTTTTATGCCAGTACCAGGCTGGTTTTTAGTACTGTAGCTCTATACTGTAACTTGAAGTCAGTGATGGTGATGCCTCCTGAGATTCTTTTGTTGAGCAAAATTGTTTTGGCAATCCTGGCTTTCTTGTTATCCCAAATATAATGGAGTATTGGTCTTTCAAGTTCTGTAAAAAATTGTGTTGGGATTTTGATTAGAAATGCTTTGAATCTGTAGATGGCTTTGGATAGCATTGCCCTTTGTACTATGTTGTTCCTACCTATTCAGGAATGTGGGGTATCTTTCCATTTTCCGATATCTCTTCAACTTTTTTCTTTAGTGATGTAAAGTTTTTGTCAAACTTTTTTGGTTATAGTTACTCCAAAGTATTTAATGCTATTTGCAACTATTGTAAATGGTGATATTTCTCTCATTTTTTCAGCTCTTTTACCTTTATTGTATAAGCGGAGTACTGATTTCTTTGAGTTAATCATGCATCCTGCTACATTGCTGAAGGTGTTTATCATCTGTAGAAGTTCCCTGGTAGAATTTTGTTGATCACTTATATATACAATCATACCATCTGCAAATAGAGATAGTTTCAATTTTTCTTTTCCAATTTGTATCATTTTAATGTCCTTTCATTCTCTTATTGTCCTTTTATTCTCTTATTGCTTTAACTAAAACTTTGAGAACTATATTGAATAGATAAATGGTGAGAGGCCATACTTGTATAGTTCCTGATTTTAGTAGGATTGCTTTGAATATTTTTCCATTTAGTTTCATGTTGGCTGTTGGCTTCTTATAAATAGCTTTTATTGTATTTAGATATTTTCCCTGTACTCCTGATCTCTCCAGCACTTTTATCATAGAGAAATACTGGATTTTGTCACAAGATTTTTCAGCATCTAAGGATATGGTCATGTAGTTTTTTTCTTTCAGTTTGTTTATATGATGGATGACATTTATGGTTTTTCATATGTTGAATTATCCCTGCATTTGTAGGATGAAGCCTACTTGATCATGTTAGATGATATTTTTTATATGTTGTTGTATATGGTTTGCCAGAATTTTGTTGAGAATTTGTGCATCAATATTCAAAAGGGAAATTAGATTGTAATTCTCTTTATTGTGGCTTTGAATGTCTTGTGTATTAGGGTCATTGTGGTCTCATAAAAGGAGTTTGGCAATCAATGTTCCTTCAGTTTCTACTGTGTGAAACAGATTGAGGAGTGTTAATAGTAGTTGTTTTTGAGTGTCTGGTAGAATTCAACACTGAAACCATTTTGACCTGGGCTTTTTTTTTTTTTTTTTTTCTTGGAAGGCTTTTACTGTGAGCTTCACTTTCCCTTACGGTTTTAGGTGTGTTTAGGTATTTAACCTTATCTTGATTTAATTTTGGTAAATGGTAACTGTCATTTTTGTGGAGTACAGATTTTTTAAGTATGACCTCATCTTTCTCTGGATTTCCTGGGGGTCTGTTTTTTTCTTCTTTTTTCATTTTATTATTATGAACAGAGAAGTCACACGTTCTATCCTTGTATATCCTTATTCAAGGTCCCTTCCCACTCCCACCACATCAGGTCATTCTTTCTTTTCCAAAAATCCCCATCCCTTCCCTGGGCAGGCAGCAGGCAGTCCCATGGTCCTACTATCTCCACTCCTGGCAGATCCAGTTTCCTCCACCTACCTCAAGAGTGAGCCAAGTGTTCCTCTAGGGGGAGTGAGATCCAAGGAGTCAGTTCAGGGTGTTTCTGATCCCAAGCTGTTAAGTGGATGTGGTTTGCAGCTTGGACATGTTTTGCTTTTCTCTTGTTTGTTTGTTTGTTTAGAGTCCACTAATGAGTGAGTATATCCCCTGCTTATCTTTCTGAGTTTGTGGTACCTCGATCAGGAGAATATTCTCCAAATCCATCCATTTGCCTGCAAATTTTAGGATATCATTTTTCCTTACTGCTGAGTAGTACTCCATTGTGTAGATGTACCACAGTTTGTTAACTCATTCTTCAGTTGAGGGACATCTAGGTTGTTTCCAGGTTCTTGTTATTAGAAATAACGCTGCTATGAACATAGTTGAGCTAATGCCTTTGGAGTGTGACTGTGCATCTTAGGGTATACACCCAGAAGTGGTATTGCTGGGTCCTTGGGGAGATTGATTCCCAGTTTTCAGAGAAAATGCCATATGGCATTCCAAAGTGGCTGAACAAGCTTACACTCCCACCAACAATGGAGGAGTGTTCCCCTTGCTCTGCATCCTCTCCAGCATAGGCTGTCCTCTGTGTCTTTTATCTTAGCCAATCTAACAGGTGTCAGGTGGTATCTCAAAGTTGTTTTGATTTGCATTTCTCTGATGGCTAAAGATGATGAGCACTTTTTCAGGTACCTTTCAGCCATTTGTAATTCTTCTGCTGAGAATTCCCTTTATAGATCTGAACCCCATTTTTTGATTGGGTTATTCAAGGTTTTGGGCTCTAGATTCTTGAATTTTTTATATATCTTAGAGGTCAGTCCTCTATTACTTGTAAAGTTGGTGAAAATCTTTTCCCATTCTGTAGGCTGTCGTTTTGTCCTATTGACAGTGTCCTTGGCTTTACAGAAGCTTCTTAGCTTCAGGAGATCCCACTTATTGATTGGTGGTCTTAGTGTCTGTTTCACTGGTGTTATATTTAGGAAGTGGTTGCCTGTGCCAATTCGTAGAAGTGTATTTCCCACTTTCTTTACTATCAAGTTTAAAGTGGCTGGGTTTATGTTGAGGTCTTTGATCCACTTGGATTTGAGTTTTGTGCAGGGTGACAGGCTTCGATCTATGTTCATTTTCTACACACTACCATCCAACTATGCCAACACCATAGGTTAAATATACTATCTTTTTTCCACTGAATAATTTGGGCCTCTTTGTCAAAGATCAGGTGTTCACAGGTTTTTGGATTAATGTGTGGATCCTCAATTTTATTCCATTGGTCCACAAGTCTGTTTTTATGCCAGTACCAGGCTGTTTTTATTACTGTAGCTCTAGAGTATAGCTTGAAGTCAGGGATGGTGATACCTCCTGAGGTTCTTTTGTTGAGTAAAATTGTTTTGGCAATCCTGGCTTTCCTGTTATTCCAAATGAAATTGAGTATTGTTCTTTCAAGGTCCAAAAAATATTGTGCTGGGATTTTGATAGGCAGTGCATTGAATCTGTAGATTGCCTTTGGTAGAATTGCCATTTTTACTATGTTGATCTTACCAATTCAGGAACATGTGAGAGCTTTCCATTTTCTGATATCCTCTTCAATTTCTTTCTTCAGTGATTTAAAATTTTTGTCAAATAGGTCTGTTACAACTTTGGTTATAGTTACTCCAAGGTATTTAATACTATTTGCTGCTAATATGAAGGGTAATGTTTCCCTTATTTCTTTTTTAGCTCTTCTATCTTTAGTGTGTAGAAGGGCTACTGATTTCTTTGAGTTAATCTTGTATCCTGCTACATTGCTGAAGGTGTTTATCAGCTGTATCAGTTCCTTGGAAGAATTTTGTGGGTCACTTATGTATACAATCATATCATCTGCAAATAGAGATAGTTTCATTTCTTCTTTTCCAATTTGTATCCCCTTAATCTCTTTTCATTCCCTTATTGCTTTAGCTAAAACTTCGAGAACTATATTGAATAGATAAGGGGAGAGAGGACATCCTTGTCTAGTTCCTGATTTTAGTGGGATTGCTTTGAGTTTTTCTCCATTAGATTTGATACTGGCTGTCGGCTTCTTGTAAATCACCTTTATTATATTGAGATATTGTCCCTGTATTTCTAATCTTTCCAGGGCTTTAATCATAAAGGAGTGTTGGATTTTGTCAAAGGGTTTTTCAGCATCTAAGGATATGATCATGTAGTTTTGTTCCTTTCATTTGTTTATATGATGAATAACGTTTATGGTTTTTCGTATGTTTAACCAACCCTGCATTTCTAGGATGAAGCCTACTTGGTCGTGGTGGATGATATTTTTTATATATTGTTGTATACGGTTTGCTAAAATTTTGTTGAGAATTTTCACATCAATATTCATGAGGGAAATTAGTCTGTAATTCTCCCTCTTTGTTGTGTCCTTGAGTGGCTTGGGTATTAGGGTAATTGTGGCCTCTTAAAAGGAATTTTTCAATATTCCTTCAGTTTCTACTGTGTGAAATAGTTTGAGGAGTAACGGTAGTAATTCTTCTTTGAATGTTTGGTAGATTTCGGCAGTGAAACCATCTGGACCAGGGCTTTATTTTTGGGGAGACTTTTAATGACATCTTCAATTTCCTTAAGGGCTATAGGCCTATTTAGGTAACTAATCATTTAATTTTGGTAGATGGTACCTGTCCAGAAAGCTGTCCATTTCTTCTAGGTTTTCCATTTTTGTGGAATACAGATTTTCAAAGCATGATTGATAATTCTCTCTATTTCCTGGGGGTCTGTTGTTATGTCCCCCTTTTCATTTCTGATTTTGTTCATTTGAACACTCTCTCTCTGTTTTTGGATTAGTTTGGCTAAGGGCTTATCTATCTTGTTGACTTTCTCAAAGAACCAACTCTTAGATTCATTGATTCTTTGTATTGTTATTTTTGTTTCAATTGTATTGATTTCAACTCTAAGGTTGATTATTTCCTGCCATCTATTCCTTCTAGGTGAGTTCGATTCTAATTGTTCTAAGGCTTTATCTGAGCTGTTAGGTCTCTAGTGTGGGATTTCTCTAGGTTTTGCATGTAGGCATCTAGCGCTATGAATTTTCCTCTTAGGACTGCTTTCATTGTGTCCCACATGTTTGGATACATTGTGGATTCATTTTCATTAAATTCTAGGAAGATTTTGATTTCTTTCTTAATGTCTTCCTTGACCCAGAGATGGTTCAGCTGAGTGATGTTTAGTTTCCATGAGTTGGGAGGTTTTCTTTGATATTTGATGTTGTTGAACTCTAACTTTAGGCCCTGATGGTCCGATATGTTACAAGGGATTATTTTCAATTTTTTATATCTGTTGATATTTGCTTTTTGACCAATTATATGGTCAATTTTGGAGAAAGTTCCATTAGGAGCTGAGAAATATGTATATTTCTTTGAATTTGGGTGGAGGCTTCTGTAGATATTTATTAAATCCATTTGCATCATTGCCTCTTTTAGACTCCTTATTTCTCTGTTGAGTCTCTGTCTGGTTGACTTATCCAGTGTTGAAAGTCGGATATTGAAGTCTCCCACTATTAGGGTGTAAGAATTGATGTGGGATTTGAGCTTTAGCAGTGTATCTTTTACATAGGTATGTGACCGTATATTAGGGGCATAAATATTTAGGTTTAAAATCTCTTGACCAATTTTTCCTGTGATGAATAAGTAGTGACCATCTTGGTCCTTTTAATTGTTTTTAGCTTAAAGTCTACTTTGTTAGATATTAGGATTGCAACCCCTGCTTGTTTCTTAGGTTTGTTTGACTGGAAAATCTTTTCCCAACCCTTTATTCTAAGCCTGTGTCTGTCTTTGTGGTTTAGGTGTGTTTCCTGTCGTCAACAGAAGGAAGGCTTCTGTTGTTGTATCCATCTTGTTGTGTGACGTTTTATAGGAGGATTGAGTCCATTGATATTAAGGGATATTAGTGACCACTGATTGATATTTACTGCCATTTTTTGGTGGTAACTTGTTTGTATTTCCTCTCTCTGGAGTGTTCTTCTGTGGAATTTTTGATTGTTTGTGGTTTCATGGGTGCATCTGGGGTCCTTAAGTTGAAGTTTTCCCTCTAACACTCTCTGTAGTGCTGGATTGGTAGATAGATTTTGTTTCAGTCTCACTTTGTCATGAAATATCTTGTTTACTCCATCTATGGTGATTCATACTTTTGATGAGTATAGTAGTCTGGGTGGGCAGCCACGCTCTTTTAGTGTTTTTATAACTTCTGACCAGGACCTTCTTGCTTTCATCATTTCCATTGGATAGTCAGGTGTTATTCTTAAGGGTCTGCCTTTATATGTAAGTTGGCCCTTTTCTTTTGCAGCTCTTAAAATTTTTCTTTCTTCTGTTTGCCTTGTGGCTTGATTATAAAGTGGCGCCCTGAGTTTTTTTTTGGGGGGGTCATCTATATTTGGTGTCCTTTAAACTTCTTGTATCTTTATAGACATTTCCTTCTTCAGGTTAGGGAAGTTTTCTTCTATGATTTTATTGAAAACCCAACCACTTTGAACTTGATAGAAAAGAAAGGGGGAAATACACTTCTACGAATTGGCACAGGCAACCACTTCCTAAATATAACACCAGTGGCATAG
>PVIH01031040.1:0-11351 GCA_004025045.1 Sigmodon hispidus | reverse complement strand
CTTCCAAGGAACTGCTACAGCTGATAAACACCTTCAGCAATGTAGCAGGATACAAGATTAACTCAAAGAAATCAGTAGCCCTTCTATACACTAAAGATAGAAGAGCTGAAAAAGAAATAAGGGAAACATTACCCTTCATATTAGCTGCAAATAGTATTAAATACCTTGGAGTAACTATAACCAAAGAAGTAACAGACCTTTTTGACAAAAATTTTAAATCACTGAAGAAAGAAATTGAAGAAGATATCAGAAAATGTATAGCTCTCCCATGTTCCTGGATAGGTAGGATCAACATAGTAAAAATGGTAATTTCTTTTTTTTCTTCTTCTTTATTTATTTTGTATTTATCAAGAAAAACAGTAAAATGAATTTAAAATGCTGATAATTTAACAATAACTATAAAGAAGATAAAAATCATAAGCATGACTTATCAAGGGTGATAATGCAAATAAGATTGCTACACATGTATTTACTTTGTGTTCAAATTTCCCTCTGAATTTTTTTTTCCATCCCTGTATATCCTTATTCAACATCCCTTCCCCCTCCCACCACATCAGGTCATTTTTTCTTCTCCAGAATTCCCCATCCCCTCCCTGGGCAGGGAGCAGACAGTCCTATGGTACCACTGACCCAATAATGCTTGGATCAGTTTCCACTCCTGGCAAATCCAGTTTTGTCCCCCCTCCCTCAAGAGTGAGTCAGGTGTTCCTATAGTTGGAGTGGGATCCAAAGGGTCAGTCCAGGGTGTTTCTGATCCCAAGCTGTTCAGTGGTTGTGGTTTGCAGCTTGGGCATGCTTTGCTTTTTTTTTGTTTGTTTGTTTAGAGACCACTAATGAGTGAGTACATCCCCTACTTATCTTTCTGGGTTCGTGATAACTCACTCAGGAGGATATTCTCCAAATCCATCCATTTGCCTGCAAATTTTAGGATATCATTTTTTCTTACTGCTGAGTAGTATTCCATTGTGTAGATGTACCACAGTTTGTTAATCCATTCTTCAGTTGAGGGACATCTAGGTTGTTTCCAGGTTCTTGTTATTACAAATAATGCTGCTATGAACATAGTTGAGCTAATATCTTTGGAGTGTGAATGTGCCTCTTTAGGGTATACACCCAGACATGGTATTTCTGGGTCCTTGGGGAGATTTTTTTCTCAACTTTCTGAGAAACTGCCATACTGAATTCCAAAGTGTCTGAACAAGCTTACACTCCCACCAACAATGGAGGAGTGTTCCCCTTGCTCCGTATCCCCTCCAGCATAGGCTATCCCCTCTGTCTTTTATCTTGGCCAATCTAACAGGTGTTAGGTCATATCTCAAAGCTGTTTTGATTTGCATTTCTCTGATGGCTAAAGATGATGAGCATTTTTTCAGGTGCCTTTCAGCCATTTGTAGTTCCTCTGCTGAGAATTCCCTTTTTAGATCTGTACCCCATTTTTTGATTGGGTTATTCAAAGTTTTGGGCTCTAGATTCTTGAGCTCATTATATATCTTAGAGATCAGTCCTCTATCACATGTAGGGTTGCTGAAAATCTTTTCCCATTCTGTAGGCTGTTGTTTTGTCCTATTGACAGTGTCCATGGCTTTGCAGAAGCTTCTTAGCTTCAGGAGATCCCACTTATTGATTGTTAGTCTTAGTGTCTGTGCCACAGGTGTTATATTTTGGAAGTGGTTGCCTGTGCCAATTCGTAGAAGTGTATTTCCCACTTTCTTCTCTATCAAGTTCAAAGTGGCTGTGTTTAAGTTGAGGTCTTTGATCCACTTGGATTTGAGTTTTGTGCAGGGTGACAGGCTCAGATCTATTTGCATAAAAATGGTTGTTCTACCAAAGGCAATCTACAGATTCAATGCACTGCCCATCAAAATCCCAACACAATATTTTTTGGACCTTGAAAGAACAATACTCAATTTCATTTGGAATAACAGGAAAGACAGGATTGCCAAAACAATTTTACTCAACAAAAGAATATCAGGAGGTATCACCATCCCTGACTTCGAGTTATACTATAGAGCTACAGTGATAAAAACAGCCTGGTACTGGCATAAAAACAGACTTGTGGACCAATGGAATAGAATTGAGGATCCAGACATTAACCCAAAAACCTATGAACACCTGATCTTTTACAAAGAGACCCAAAATATTCAATGGAAAAATGATAGTATATTTAACAAATGATGTGGCATAGCTGGATGGAAGTGTGTAGAAATTTTTGCATTTGCAAATAGATCTGAGCCTGTCACCCTGCACAAAACTCAAATCCAAGTGGATCAAAGACCTCAACATAAACCCAGCCACTTTAAACTTGATAGAAAAGAAAGTGGGAAATACACTTCTACGAATTGGCACAGGTGACCACTTCCTAAATATAACACCAGTGGCACAGACACTAAGACCATCAATCAATAAGTGGGATCTCCTGAAGCTAAGAAGCTTCTGTAAAGCCAAGGACATTGTCAATAGAACAAAACAACAGCCTACAGAATGGGAAAAGATTTTCAGCAACCCTACAAGTGATAGAGGACTGATCTCTAAGATATGTAAAGAACCCAAGAATCTAGGGCCCCAAACCTTGAATAACCCAATCAAAAAAATGGGATTCAGATCTAAAAAGGGAAGTCTCAGCAGAAGAATTACAAATGGCTGAAAGGCACCTGAAAAAGTGTTCATCATCTTTAGCCATCAGAGAAATGCAAATCAAAACAACTTTGAGATACCCCCTGACACCTGTTAGATTGGCCAAGATAAAAGGCAGAGAGGACAGCCTATGCTGGAGAGGATGCAGAGCAAGGGGAACACTCCTCCATTGTTGGTGGGAGTGTAAGCTTGTTCAGTCACTTTGGAATGCAGTATGGTGGTTTCTCAGAAAACTGAGAATCAATCTCCCCAAGGATACAGCAATACCACTTCTGGATGTATACCCTAATGATGCACAGTCACACTCCAAAGTCATTAGCTCAACTATGTTCATAGCAGGGTTATTTGTAATAGCAAGAACCTGGAAACAACCTAGATGTCCCTCAACTGAAGAATGGATTAACAAACTGTGGTACATCTACACAATGGAATACTACTCAGCAGTAAGAAAAAATGATATCCTAAAATTTACAGGCAAATAGATGGACTTGGAGAATATCCTCCTGACCAAGGTATCACAATCTCAGAAAGATAATCAGGGGATGCACTCACTCATTAGTGGACTCTAAACAAGCAAACAAACAAACTAGAAAAAAGCAAAGCATTCCCAAGCTGCAAACCACAGCCACTGAACAGCTTGGGATCAGAAACACCCTGGACTGACTCCTTGGAGCCCACTCTCCCTAGATGAACACCTGACTCACTCTTGAGGGAAGGGGGAGAAAACTGGATCTGCCAGAAGTGGAGACTGAACTAAGCAATATTGGGTCAGTGGGACCATGGGACTGCCTGCTGCCTGCCCAGGGAGGGGATGGGGAGTTGTGGAGAATTAAGAATGACCTGATGTGTTGGGAGGGGGAAGGGACCTTGAATAAGGATAAACAAGGACAGAAAATGTGACTTCTTTGTTTATAAATAAAAGAAAATACCCAACCCTTAAAGAAACATTATTGAATTTTAAAAATATCTACAAATAGAATTTTAAAAATACCTACCAATAGAATCTTAAAATTAATCATGTAAATAAAACAATCCCTTAAAAACTATGCTAAACCAACCAATAATCTATTCTTAGAAGATCAGTACCTGAACATATGGTCTTTTCCCACAGCAATAATGCCTGTCATGTGAAAATCCTTTCTAATAAATGCTCTAAATGATCTCTTACTTTTGCAAGCTTAATTTCTTGAAATTATTTCTGTTAAGAGTTTCCGCAGGCCACCA
Source organism: Sigmodon hispidus (assembly GCA_004025045.1). Taxonomy (NCBI): domain Eukaryota; kingdom Metazoa; phylum Chordata; class Mammalia; order Rodentia; family Cricetidae; genus Sigmodon; species Sigmodon hispidus. The sequence goes on along the minus strand of PVIH01031040.1, from coordinate 7,493 downwards.
TTAGAGGGCATGAAAGAATAATGTGCAGACCAAAGTCAGATGCACCAAAACTCACCAAGACTGTGGTGATGCCATGCTTTGAAAGAAGAGTTCTCTCACCACTCATCCCAAAATTCATTGTTGAGATAATTTATATTCAAGAACCTGTGGTGATAGCAATCTTGTATAAAGAAATAAAGATCCTGATGACTATTCCATGTGAAAATTTGAAGAGTTATGGTTTGAACATTTGAACACGAGATCTTATCTAATAGAATTACTAGGAGACATGTCAAAGAAAAAAAGAGAGAGAAAGAAAAACTATATACAAATATACATCAGGTGTGTTTCAGAGAGCCTGGAGTAAATATACATAAAAAAGCAGTGAAATATCAAACAACTTTTGTTTATGCAAGAGAAAAAGATATACAAGAAAAATAATGTAGATATATATTGTTCTTTGAAAAGCTTAGAATAAATTTGGAGCTTCAAAATCTACTCCATCATAGCAACCTCCCTCTGGTGTCCCTATAAAATTCTCTTCTAACCTAGGAGCAACAACAAAAACCCAGTCAAAGGAAGACTGTGTTTCAAAGATGGAAAAACGATCCAAATCTTAGGCTATAAATTATTTGACATTTCAAGTGACTTTAAATGCATTCTCCCTTCATAAATGCCATATTCAAAATTTATGAAATTAAATGGATTCATATACAAATAATCGCACGATTCTACCCTGTAATAAATGAAAGGGAAGTCAGTACTAATCCAGCCAGGCCATTCTTTAACTTGTGGGGGGAAATGCATAGTTTATGTTTCATGATAACACAAACCCTCTCTTGTACAAGATATGGTTTTGGTAAAAGTTATGGAATTCCAAATAAATTTATGATAGCTGTCCATTTCTTTAATTTGTAAAACAGTAAAATCCCAAGATCCCATTCAATACAGCCACAATATGCTTCTATCACACTAGCAAGGCGGTTAAGACTCCCTATAGGGCACTTGGACTTAAAACCTATAAATTTCCTGCTTAAATTTTCTAACAGGAGAAACTAGGGATACATATGAAAACATAAACCCACCTTTCAGGGATAGGTCTGTGTGAGTCTGGATTGCTGAAGAGGCCATAAAGGACAGAAATTATAGTGAATGGGACTCAGACTCCATGCTCTGTTTGTAAACACAGAATTTTAAAAAAGCAGAGACAGATGGGACAAATGCCTTCACATAGCCATGATGAGAACAGGTCTCTTAGTAGGCCATTTCCCCCAAAGAACCATTCTGACTAACCAACAAATGTGTTTGACAAATTTCAACAGTCATAAATGGAAAAGGAGGCAAATACATATCCTATGCATTTCATTTTTTAATGAAAATATTGGTTTATTTTTGGAAGTATTTACTAGGGGGATAAAACACTCATTCAAAAATAGAGTCCAAATTAAATTAAATGTTATCAAAATATATAGGGTTGATTTATTTTTATTGTTTATTGAAACCAATATCAAACTTTATTTAAAAAAGGCAAAACATTCAAGATAGCTAAAAATCATACAGTAATAAAACTTCTCAATGTAAAGCTCCTCAAGCCAGGTTAGGCTCAGTTACAGATGAAGAAAGCACAGTAGGTCACAGCTAATGCCCGTGGACGCACTATAGTCACCACAAATTTCTGCTAAGCAACTTTTTACAGTCAAACCAGAAGTGTTTTTGTTTTTTTTTTTGGGGGGTTTTTTGTTTTTGTTTTTGATGTGTGTGTGTGTGTGTATGTGTGTGTGTGTGTGTGTGTGTGTGTGTTTTAAATCACTTTATTTAACTATCATCTTTCTTTTTTAATTTTTTATTTTTATTATGAATAAAGTCATATTTTTTATCCATATACCCCCTTGTTCAAACTCTCTTACGCCTCAAACCCATCCCAGTCATTCTCTCTTCTACCCATCAGTTAATCTCCTCCCCAGCAAGGGCAGGAGGTCCCAAGGTCCCAAGGTGGCTTAGTTCAGCATCCACTCCAGGCAAATCTACTTTCCTCATCTCAGCATCAGGTGTTCCTCTGGAGAGAATGGGCTCCAAGGTGTTTTAGATTCCAAGCTGTTCAGTGGTTGTGGTTTACAGCTTGGGAATGGCTTTCCTTTTTGTTTAAATTCCACTAATGAGTGAGTACATCCCATGATTATCTTTCTGGGTTTGTGATATCCTCACTCAGGAGGATATTCTCCAAAACCATCCATTTGCCTGCAAATTTTAGGATATCATTTTTTCTTACTGCTGAGTAGTACTCTATTGTGTAGATGTTCACTAATCCACTCTTCAGTTGAGGGGCATCTACGTTGTTCATTAGCGGACTCTAAACAAACAAACAAACAAACAAGAAAAAAAGCAAAGCATACCCAAGCTGCAAACCACAGCCATTGAACAGCTTGGGATCAGAAACACCCTGGACTGACTCCTTGGATACCACTCCCCCTAGAGGAACATCTGACTCACTCTTGAGGTTGTGGGGAGAAAACTGGATCTGCCAGGAATGGAGACTGAACCAGGCAATATTGGGATAGTGGGACCATGGGACTGCCTGTTGCCTGCCCAGGGAGGGGATGGAGAGTTGTGGAGAAGAGAAAAGGAACTGATGTGTTGGGAGGGGGAAGGGAACTTGAATAAGGATATACAAGGATGGAAAGTGTGACCTCTTTGTTCATAATAATAAAAAAAAACTTAATAATGCAAAATGTACAACTTATTTATTTATTTATTTATTATGAATAAAATTATATTTTTATCCATGTATATTCTTGTTCAAGCTTCACTTCTATCTTAAGTTGTATTCCTGTTTGAAATACACTTAATTTTAAAGCAAATATTTCTAAACAGCTTTAAAAGGCTTTTTCAATTTTCTAAGCTGTTTAATTTCTTTGGTTTTTGCTTTATATATTTGAATCTTAATACTTTCGATTAAGAGAGCGACTCTTAGGTCTCCCAAGGGCTCAGGAGTATATATCATTCTATATCTGGTTTTATTCCTATATGTGTGGGCAACTATCTGCCCACTCACAGGGTTAAGGGTCTCCAGCAACGATTCCCTGAAGCCTAGATAAAGAAAGTGATATGTTTCAGGTATTTCTCAGGCTTCTACCAAAATGACGATGACAAGGTCATCTCATTTTTCTCTACCTCAGTTATGCTAGCAAATGTCATTTCTGGCTCTGCCTCTAATTATATAAACCTTTGTGAAATTCTAATATTTTGTTTATAATAGAATTTGCTTATCACAAAAAGAAAGAAAATTGACTAAATATTTATCACCAGTTATCACCTACGTTTAATTTTTTCTTGTCTTTGACAATGTCTGCTCACTAAAAAGAGTTCCAGATCTTTCAATAATTTTTAATATATTATTGAATCCATCTAAATCCATCAATACATTTTTAAAGTTAGTTCTGATATTTAAAAGTTTTTATCAAAACGTATAGAAAATTATTATTCCCCATACATATAAAATAAAAGCAATCACTCTCAAAAATAAAATAAATGAAAAGAAAATCCTATCTTATAATGCAATATTTTATTATTTGTAAGAATGCTTTCTTATAATAGTGACATTACTAGATTTATTTTTAAAAGAGTATGTACTGTGCCATGTTTTACTATTATGAAAGTTTCTTTATTAAAATAGTAATGTCATCTTCACTCCTCTTGCACACTTTTTAAGATAGCATTTTATTCATTACAATTCTTTAGACAAATTGTTGAAATTATTTTGATATTCCAACAATTTTTCAGAAAGCATTTCATAGATGCCAGGTAACCTTGTCTCATCTGTGCAAGCTGACTCTTCAACTAGTGCTCAGTAACCATCAAGTGTCAGGACCTAATACAGTGCTGGAAAGTGGCTTATGAATCATTGGGAAAAGTGGCTCAGAAATCATCATCACAGACTCTTTACCATTCCCTTTCATAGGCATGTTCTCATTTTCTTACGCAAGTCCATTATAATTTCAATCACTCTTAACTCTATAAATACGTTTTAAATTTACTAAAGGTTAAAATAATACTTAATACTAAAATTACTTAGTATTTTTATTATTAAGTACTTTTATCCCTAATTTTAAAACTTATCCAATGCCCTAAATCTCAAGATGTGTTCAAGTCAAAGTGGGCAGCTTAAGAAACTTAAACAGCTTGAGAAATGAATTTAAATTAAAAATAGAAAATCTAGAATAAAAGTATTAAAGAAACAGTAACCATCTGGAGCTAATAAAATTAGATAATTAGATTTTTATGTTGAAAATATATATATATATAATTAGAAGACAAGACCAGTTTGGAAAAGAGAGGCTAAGGTTCAAATTTAATATTCTAAAGGAAATGTCTATCACTGGGTTATAAAAAAAAGACTTAATTACAATACTTTAGAAAAGTGAGCCAAGAAGAGTTAATATCTATAAGAATGTTCAAATTTGTTCATAGCAAAAATATAGCATAAATCTGTGAGAGTAAATGTTTTGAAAGTAGCAAAGAAATGTAGAAAAAACTAGAGGTAGGTAATAAATAGGAAACAATTGTTATACTAGATTTCTTCCTAAACTATATATATATTAAAATATATATACATATATATATTTTAATTCTCAAGATATCTTATATTTTGGGAAACATTACTACTAGATGAGAAATAAGGAATAAAATACAGCATAGAGCAGGTTATGCGATATTGACATATAGACCTGAATTTGAATAAAAAATATCTAATATGCTTTCTCATATGAAACTATAAAATACATTGGTATCTATAAAATAGTCAACATCTATGAAATGAAGAACAAACAGTAAAAACAAAGACAGGTAAAGTTTTCTGAGGCCATACACCATCTCTACTTATAGAAGGCAAGGATTCTAAGAAAAGCAGCTACTTCCAAGCCTAAGGAGAAAACGTCCAAAGCAAATCTTGAAAATGCCTCCAGGGTGAAAATGAAATAATGGAAAATTCTGAGAACCTTTCAAAAGCACCATAAAATTAACAACAAGAGTTTCAAAAATTAATAATTAAGAAAAGAAGAAGGCAGGGGAAAAGACTAATAAATTTACCCAAAAGTATTTTAACCTGTGAAATTATAGTGATCTTTTAAAAGACAAAACCCAACAAACTATAGATCATGTTGACTCAACCAGGGGTGCAAAAAGACTCTTTTTTCCCAGAGGAACTGCTCTACTGGGTCTCCAAATAGGCTAAATGAGTATCCAATTAATATTTTAAAGGAAATTATAGAACTAGAAATTTATTATTTGCAATTCCCTCAAAAGTAGTAGATTTCAACACCAAGTATCATCATTATCAGCTAGTGTTAGAAAAAGTAGGAATAAAAACATCCTCAAAACTACCTGATGAAAGCAGATACAGAGTGATCAAGATGATCTGGCCAAACCTCTAAATCCAGCTGTTAAGGATCCAGGAAATGCAAAAAGTTGGTTGATTATGATCAATAATCTCCCAAGATTTCTAATAAATAAATTAAATAATTAAAAATAGATGAAGAGAAAAACTCTAAATTAAAAACCAGATACAATATCTAATCTCTGTATTTACTCAGTTAAACTAGTGTATTCCATAGATATTAAAGTTCTAGAATTACAGAATAGTGAAATAGTTGTTTTCTCAGAGAGAGAAAATAAACTCTAATAAATATAGAAAAACTAAGGAGTTTCTATGATGAACAGTAAAGTTCTATTTCTTCAGCCAGCTGGTGGAAAACAAGTAGAATTTGAAATAATCTATATAGCCACACAGTACTTTGTCTTTTCTTTCTTTTTGACTTGCATAATTTATAGCAAGAGTTTTAAGGCAAATTTATATGAGATAATTTCAAAGTAATGCTGTATAATGAGATGATACTTTTTAAAGGAACAGCATGTAAAAAGGACCAGAAGAGCTCATAAAAATTGACACCAGGGAACACCCAAGAACCCACAAGATGAGCCTAGCTAGGACTCCTAACAATTATGATGAATATATAAAATACAGTCCCATCTTCAAGGTGCTTTTAAAGTAATGCAAAACTTACATACAAAATTCAATGAGATCTTGAAATCCAATATTTTTATAAAGACTAGTTGAGTAAAAAATATTTTGTAAGAATCCCTGTTCTATTCTCAACAGAACTCCAAATGGCTGGAAGACACTTAAAAAACTGCTCAACCTCCTTAGCCATTAAAGAAATGCAACTCAAACCAACTATGAGATACCATCTTATACCTGTCAGAATGGCTAAGATCAAAAACATTAATTACAGCTTGTGCTGGAGGGAATGTGGAGCAAGGGGAACATTCCTTCATTGCTGGTGGGAGAGTAAAGTGTTGTACAGCCACTTTGAAAAGCAGTATGGTAGTTTCTCTGAAAACTGGGAATTAATCTCTCCAAAGATCCAGCAATACCACTATTGTGCCTAAACCCAAGGGATGCACATTCTTACCCCAAGAACATTAGCTCAACTATGTTCATAGCAACATTATTTGTAATAGTGAGAACCTGGAAACAACCTACAGTGGCCCCTCAACTGAAGAATACATTTTTTAAAATGTAGTGCATTTACACAATGGAGTACACTACTCAGAGGGGGATAAGAATCCTGAAATTTGCAGGCAAATGGATGAATCTGGAGCCTATCATCCTGAGTGAACTAACACACACCCAAACAGACATGGTATGTATTCACTCATAAGTAGACTTTAGAAGTAATGCAAAGGATAACCAGGCTACAAACCAGATCACCCGCAGTAGCTAGTTAACAGGAAAGTTAAGAGAGACATCCACAGATCCCTCTGGAAAGGAGAAAGAGAGAAGTTCTTTTGAAAAACAAAATTGCTATCATGGTAGGAGGGGAGCAAGGGGACATGAGAAAAGAACATGAGAAAAAGGAATGTGAGAGTGGGGGAGCAACAGAGAAGGAGAGCAAAGAAGTGGGTATTTTGATAAAGGGAGCCATTGTAGAGTTAGAGAAAAGCCTGGTACTAGGGAGCACCCAAGAACCCACAAGATGAGCCCAGTTGGGACTCCGAGCAATAGTGCAGGGTACCTAAACTTGCATTTCCCTATTATCATATGAATGGCTGCTCTAACTGCCATTATAGAACTTTCATCCAGCAGCTGATGGAGCCAGATGCAGAGATCCATAGCTAAATACTAGACTGAGATACTGGTCAAGCTGAAGAGAGGAAGGAGAGATTACATGAGTGACGTGTTCCAGATCATTATGAGGAGACCCATGGTATAGTTTGTCCCTTGCTGTTGGGAGTGCCCAGACTCTGAAATAACAACTGACAAACCTTAATGCAACAGGTCTGGACCCTCTGAATGTAGATGACAGTCGAAAGGCATGAACAATTTCTGGAGCCTCTTCCATTCTGACGCATGAACTGGATCCTCAGAGCCCATGGCTAGTGGGAAAATCTTAATACTTGGGTGAGGGACTCTGCTCCACCCCAACTGGATATGCCAGACTGAATTGACTCACCTTGGG
>PVIH01031039.1:0-11354 GCA_004025045.1 Sigmodon hispidus | reverse complement strand
ATATAAAGAGCTCAAGAATTTAGAGCCCAAAATCCTGAATAACCCTATCAAAAAATGGGGTACAGATTTAAAAAGGGAATTCTCAGCAGAGGAACTACGAATGGCTGAAAGGCACCTGAAAAAATGCTCTTCATCATTAGCCATCAGAGAAATGCAAATCAAAACAACTTTGAGATACCACCTAACACCTGTTAGATTGACTAAGATAAAAGGCACAGATGACAGCCTATGTTGGAGAGGATGCGGAGCAAGGGGAACACTCCTCCATTGTTGGTGGGAGTGTAAGCTTGTTCAGCCACTTTGTAATGCAATATGGCGGTTTCTCAGAAAATTAAGAATCAGTCTCCCCAAGGACCCAGCAATACCACTTCTGGGTGTATACCCTAAAGAGGCACATTCATATCCAAAGGCATTAGCTCAACTATGTTCATAGCAGCATTATTTGTAATAGCAAGAACCTGGAAACAACCTAGATGTTCCTCTACTGAAGAATGGATTAACAAACTGTGGTACATCTACACAATGGAATACTACTCAGCAGTAAGAAAAAACGATATCCAAAAATTCGCAGGCAAATGGAGGGATTTGGAGAATATCCTCCTGAGCAAGGTATCACAATCTCAGAGAGATAAGCAGGGGATGTACTCACTCACTAGTGGGTTCTAAACAAACAAACAAGAAAAAAAAAAGCCAAACATACCCAAGCGACAAACCACAACCACCGAACAGCTTGGGATCAGAAACACCCTGGACTGGTCCTTCGAACCCCACTCCAACTATAGGAATACCAGAGTCATTCTTGAGGGAGGTTGGAGAAAACTGGATTTGGCCAGGAGTGGTGACTGATCCAAACATTATTGGATCAGTGGGACCATAGGACTGTCTGCTCCCTGCCCAGCGAAGGGATGGGGAGTTGCAGAGAAGAGAAATGTCAAGATGTGTTGGGAGGGGGAAGGGACCTTGAATGAGGATATACAGGGATGGAAAAAAATTCAGAGGGAAAGCTGAACACATAGTAAATATATGTGTAGCAAACTTATTTGCATTACCACCCTTGATATGCCATGCTTATGATTCTTATCGTGTTCATAGTTATTGTTAACTTTTCCTCATTTTAAATTCATGTTACTTTTTTTTGTTAAATACAAAATAAAGAAAAAAAAACTAAACTAGGAGACATAGCCAACAGGATTTTGATTTTCAGTTATGCTTTTTATGCACTTCTGACTCCAGAAATGAGAATTTATGCTCTGTGTACAGGCATTTATGGGCATTTGCATAAAAACACAGTTGTACTTTTGCATGGGAGAAGTAGTATACCTCTGGGGGTAGTTTTGTTTTACTGTAGTTGTCATAGTTGCTGGTTATAAAGGAAAAATTAAAGTAAAAAAAAAAATTAGCCATTCTGACAGATGTAAGGTGGTATCTCAAAGTTTTTTTGACTTGCATTTCTCTGATGGCTAAAGATGTTGAGCACTTTTTCAAGTGCCTTTTGGCCATTTTTAATTCTTCTGCTGAAAATTCCCTTTTTTGTTTGGGCTTTAGTTTCTTAAGTTCTGTATATATGTTAGAGATCAATTTTCTGTCACTTGTAAGGTTAGTAAAAATCTTTTCCCATTCTGCAGGCTGTCGTTTTGTCTTATTGACTGTGTCCTTGGCCTTACAGAAGCTTCTTAGTTTCAGGAGGTCCCACTTATTGATTGTTGTTCTTAATGTCTACACTACTGGTGTTATATTTAAAAAGTGGTCACCAGTGCCAATGCGTTAGAGGATATTTCCTACTTTCTTTTCTATCAAGTTCAGTGAAGCTGAATTTATGTTGAGGTCTTTGATCCACTTGGATTTGAATTTTGTGCATTGTTATAAGCTTGGATCTATTTGCATTTTTCTACACACTACCATCCAGCTATGCCAACACCATTTGTTAAAGATACTATTTTTTCCATTGAATATTTTTGGCTTCTTTGTGAAAAATCAAGTGTTCATAGGTGTGTGGGTTAATGTCTGGTTCTTCACTTCAATTCCATTGATCCACAAGTCTATTTTTATGTCAGTACCAAGATGTTTTTATTGTTGTAACTCTATAGTATAATTTGAAGTCAGGGATGGTGATGCCTGAGGTTATTTTGTTGATTTGGCAATCCTTGCTTTCTTGTTACTCCAAATAAAATTGAGTATCACATTGCTCTTAAGAACAAAGAACTGGTGGTAAAATTTCCAGTTTCATCTCCAGATCTACCACTTTCAACATATTATATAACTTCTCCAAGGCTCATGATTTCCCACTACTGAGCAAAGGTGAAATCAATCATAGCCCCAACAAGATGGTAGAGTACAACTTGACTACTCCCATTGCACACTTTCTGGATCAGCATCTGGTCTTTCCGCTCCTTGAGTTTCTCTCTATGAAAGAGATAAATAATGAAAAAGGATTATTACAAGGAAAATCGGATCTTCTTAGTGATATCAACATGGTAGACTTTCCTATGGACATCTACAAAAACCTTTATTCTGATGATATTCCTCATGCTTTGAGAGAAAAAGGAACCACATTTGTTGCACAGCTGAAACAGCTCCAGGTTGAAACAGAACCAATAGTGAAAATGTTTGAAGAACCAGAAACTACAAGACAGATACAGTCAACCAGGGATGCTTGGATGTTATTTGACTACATAGCAGACAAGCATGAGTTTAGGCAAGAGTATTTAGATACACTCTACAAATATGCAAAATTCCAGTATGAGTGTAGGAATTACTCAGGAGCGACAGAGTACTTTTACTTCTTTAGAGTTTTGATTCCAGCAACAGACAGAAATTCATTAAATTCACTCTGGGGCAAACTGACCTCTGAAATCTTAGTGCAGAATTGTGATGCAGCCATGGAAGATCTTACTCAGTTAAAAGAGACTATAGATAATAATTCTGTGAGTTCTCCACTCCAGACTCTTCAGCAGCGAATATGGTTCATTCATTGGTCTCTGTTTGTTTTTTTCAACCATCCAAAAGGCCGTGATAATATTATTGATCTCTTCCTTTACCAACCACAGTACCTTAATGCAATCTAAACAATGTGTCCACATATTCTCCACTTATTTGACCACTGCCGTCAGAACAAACAAAGATGTATGGAAATGCCAGCAGATGCTAAAAGATCTAGTGAAAGTTATTCAACAGGAGTCTTACACATATAAAGACCCAATTACATAATTTGTTGAAAGCTTGTATATTAACTTTGATTTTGATGGGGCTCAGAAAAAGCTGAGGGAGTGTGAATCAGTACTTGTGAATGACTTCTTGTTGGCTTGTCTTGAAGACTTTATTGAAAATGCTCGTCTTTTCATATTTAAAAATTTTGTCATATCCACCAGTGTATCAGCATTAATATGTTAGCAGATAAACTGAATATGACTCCAGAAGAAGCTGAAAGACAGATTTGTGAATTTGATTAGAAATACAAGATTGGATGCCAAGATTGATTCCAAACGAGGTCACGTAGTAATGGATAACAATGCAGTCTCACCCTATCAGTAAGTGATTGAAAAGACTAAAAGTCTTTCTTTTAGAAGCCAAATGTTGGCCATGAATATTGAAAAGAAACTTAATCAGAACAGTAGATCAGAGGCTTCCAACTGGGCAACCCAAGATTCTGGCTTCTATTAAAGAACTATAAAAAAGAAAAAGGAATCAATAAAAGATACAGTAACCATTATACAGAAAGGGCAACCTACATATTTAGAAGCAATTGACATGTTTGCTATAAATTTTGGGAGAATTTGAATAAAATTTGCTATGATAAAAAAGAAATCAATCATAATATATAAGGTTTTGTCATGGATATATATTGTGTATACATACAAAATATATAACACATAAAAATACTAAGCATATCACCTGAAATACTTCAGGTTATTATTGTCACTATTATGATCATTACGACTCAATAGTGTTTATATGGATGAGGACTCTTACTATTTCCTACTTCATCTTTGTCTGGCCTTGCTCAAATCACTTAGTGTCACACAGTTCCAGTAGACAAAGACAGCAGCAACAACTTCTTTATTCAACAGAGTCCTTGAAAGGATTGAGTGGGATAAAATAGTAAAGTGTTTTGAAAACAGTAAATCACTATTAATTGATGATAGTTTTCTCATATTCTAAAAAAGTATGTTAGAACATGAGCTGAGCAACTGAAGATTTCAAGAAGCCTCTAGCTTAAATTAGCTGTTGCTCTTAGCAATGTTATATGTGCATCTCTTTATATACAAATGGGAGGGAGTTTAACATCTATCATTTTTCTACTTTTATTTCTTGACTTAAAGATATTGGCATGTGCCTAGCACTTGAGTTACAATGGGGATACCCAAATAGGCTGAGAACTTCATATTGCACACCTGTGCTAGCAAGTGGAAGCTACATTTAGAACACCAGTGCTGGAGGGTTTTAGCTTATTAGGGTGAGCAGTAAAGGGGACCCATGAAATTGACACTAGAATGCAGAGGCAAAATATGAGAAGGCATTGAAGAGACACAGGACATTCCAGGAGTGAAAAGAACTGGAACATTCTAAAAGGAGAACAACTGGAAAACACTCAAGGTCACCAATGCAGTCAGAGTCTGTAAACCAAAGACAGGGGAGATGGCGAGGTAGGCAAGATTTAAGTATAATGGACCACACTAGCAAATTGGAACTCTTTTATTTTTTTAATTGAAATACAATTGCTTCACTTTCCCACTTCCTTTCTAGCCCCTCCAAAGTACCCTTACTCAATCTGTGCAATGACACTCCCAATCTCAAGTTGATAACATCTTTTTTCTTTTATTGTATTTTTAAATATATATATATATATGAATATATACACAAATATAGTCAGATTGACTGATGGACAGATAGATGGATGGATAGATAGATAGATAGATAGATAGATAGATGATATAATCTGAGTCCATTTTCACTGTTTTATGTATACATCAGAAAGATAACAGGAAACCACAACTGGACATAATGCAGACAGAAATACATCATGGGAAACCTATCCCCAACAGTTAAAACTATACCACAACTCATGTATGGCTTAAGGCAACAATGCAGAAGAGAAGCGACATGAAGATTTTCAGAGCTGAAATATCAAAAATGTTTGCTGTGGAAATCTGTCCTAGCAATTGTTACATAACAAGACCAGAACAATAGGATGTTATTGCATCCTTTCACATATGCAAAGTTCCATGAGTTTAAAAAGAAAACAATTCTCAATTTGAAGAGATCTTTGGATTTCTCCACTGATAGATTTATAATTGTATGGCATTATTAGGAAGTAGTAGAAACTAGAGTGCAAAGCTTATTTAGAGAAGTGAAGTGGGTCACTGCTGTAGTCCCTGAAGACTGTTTCTTGTCCTCAGTCCCTCTTTTTGATTCTTGGTTGTCATAAAGGGAGAAACTTCTGTCTCAGCATGGTCCAGATCTATTGGAGCTAAGCATCTAGATACAAAAACATCTAAAACTATCACCTAAAATGTTTCCCACTTTGCTTAGGTATTTTATTACAGTGTAAAAACCAATACACTCTTCCCAAACAATAGAGAAAGCTTTTAAAAAAGTGGTTGTTTCTTCTCCATTTTAATGCATTGTTTTATGCCTTAATTATATGCCTTAGTCTATTCTCATATGCTATAACTGCATATTTCAGACTAGCTAATTTGTAGTGAATAGGTTCAGTAGTCTGAGAAGTCCAAGTGCATAACACCAGATTCTTCCCCATATCTGTTCTGATGAGAGCCTACTTGCTGTCTACATCAGGGCAGAGAGCATCTCAAAGCCATATAACACAGAAGCTCATTTTCTTATAAAGCCACTAATTCTAACACTCAATTCATGAGTGTTATACCCTCATGAACTCTTATGATATCATCCGATTTTGATTGCCTCCCAAGCCATTATAATATGAATATGAAAATTAAATTTTCAACAAGGAACATTTGTAAACCATAATATACTTACTTTATAATAAACCTTTTGTTCCTCACAAAGGCAGGTAGGAATGCCAAATCCAGTGGTCTAATAGGAAAAAATTTATGTATCTCATTAGTGTATAGAATCACCTCCTAAAAAGAATCACCTACTAAAAAACCCTGTGCCTTGAAAGAAGTAAACCAATCCTTATAAATATTGGTCTCCTGATTTCCTCACTTCTAAGAAAAAGATCCCAGTGGAAAAGAACACTAAGTTACAGAAAAGAAAAAAGAAAGTATTTTGGAGAAATTTTAGTATGAAGAGAGGACTGAAGAGCACCCTGCAGAGGGTATGAATGCCTCTGAACTTAATATTTGAGATGCAGGGGAATTTAAATAAAACACAGACTCTAAAATAAATTGTTTGAAAAGTATTTCAGAAGCTTAGGGGTTATCGGAAAGAACATTTTGATTAAGGTTCATTAGCGAAGATTCAGCAAAGAGACACTGTCCTTCGTTCCTACCCACTGCAGCCTTTGAAGATCTTTTTATTCACATGACAATGAGCAAGTGAAGGCAATGCACTCCTATTTTTAAAAAGAAAGCCTCTGATATAGTTTAACTTCTGAATATAATAGCCAAAGCAAATGTCACTGGACAAAGGAGAACAGATAAAAGTTTTATGTAGGAAAGTTCTAGGGCCAGAAGATTAAAAAAGAGTCTGGGGTAACTTCAGGGTTTACCTAAAATGGTAACAGATGATTTGAAATAAAGGTATGAGAAAGATCACCTATGATTCCTCTTAGGAATGATTAGTGCTCTTTGGTACATTTAATTTCTCACAATTTATATTAAGACATAACATTTTCATCATAGGATACACAGAAGAATAAAAGAAAGTGCACACAGCATCCAGGGACCTAGTTTCCTAAACCAGTAAGTGAATTCATGCAGAAACTGCTCACAGCTCTCCATGCACAATGCTCTCCCAAACCAATGGTTTGCAGTTGTTTATACCTGGAAATCTCCAGAAGAGTCTCAATCAAAAGGATCTTGTAAAAGCAGAGGGGACATACAGGTGTCAACTTCCTTCCTGCCTCTGCTCCTCCACTACTGAAGTCTCTCCTCACCAGGATAGCTCTAGAGAGATGAATGCCTGGTCAGTGAGATGGCCTTTTCTCTCTTATCTGCCATCCATAGGGATGACTTCTAGAATTTGTTTACTGTATAAACCAAATTTCTAGGTACATGTGTGTGTTTTAGAGTTAAATTTCTGACCCAACTTGGAAAAATTATGAGTCAGTCAACAGGAATTTGGAATTAAAAGTCAAAGGAAATTGGGCAGTCTCCACCATGACTTGAACCATTCAATTACATTTTGAGTCATGGAGTATAAAATCATCTTTGTAAGAGGAGAAGGATGTGAAGAAAGGGGAAGGACAGAGAAATGAATAAAACTGTGAGCAAATAGATCTGGCAAGATGACTGAAGGGGAGTAAAAGGGCTAGTCTTGAAAGACTAACAACCTGCGTTTGATCCCCAGAACCCACAGTGGAAAAGAAAAAAAAAAAAAAACCTCCTGAAAGCTTTCCTCTGACTCACATTTATTCTACAGGCATATCATACAGACAAACCTCCCCATCATCTCGCTCTTTCTCTCTCACACACAATGACAATAATAATAAATATCCATATGTGTAAGCAATAATAATGAGTGAAAAAGAGGCTATGCATTTGACGGAATGTACAGAGGGATATATGGAAGGGTTTAGATGGTGGAAAAGGAAGAGAAATGTCTTAATTATTAACTTAAAATTTAAACTTTTTAAATTATAATAATTAAATTTGAAAGAGAAAGAAGGACAGCGCATACTTTGTATGTATGCCCAATAGTGGTTTAGTGGATCTTGACATAGATTAATTCTCTGATTTTTGAGGAATCACCATATTGATTTTGATAGTCATTGTAGAAGTTTAAACTACCACCAGCAATGGAGGGATGCTACCCTTGCTCCACAGCTTCACCAGCGTGTGCTGTTACTTATGTTATTAATCCTAGCAATTCTGACGGGTGTTAAGAAGAAATCTCAAAAATAGTTTTGATTTGCATTTTCTTGATAATAAAAATATTGAACATTTCTTTGTTTTCTCAGCCATTTCAGATTTCTCTATTGAGAATTCTGTTTAGATTTATATCCTATTTTTAGTTAGATTATTTTTTCTTGTTATCTAGTTTCTTGAGTTCTTTCTATGCTTTGGATATTTTCCCTCTACCAGATGTGGAGCTGGTGAAGATCTTTACCACAAGGACTTTGTTCAACTATGTTCACAGCTGCTTTACTCATAATAGCCAGAAACTGGAAACAGCCTAGATATCCTTCAAGTGAGGAATTGATAAAGAGAATGTGGTAAGTCTATATGATGGAGTATTATTCAGCAGTTAAAAATAATGACATCATGAAATTTGCAAACAAATGGATGGAACAAGAAAAAAGAAAAATCATCTCAAGTGAGGTAACCCAGACCCAGAAAGACAAACATGGTATGTACTCAATTATAAGTGGATATTAGCTGTTAAGTAAATGATAGTCATGCTACAATTTACAGAGCCACAAAGGCTAAAAATCAAGAAGAGCTCCATGGGGATGCATGGATTGTTAATGGCTGTTCCAACATTTAGTACAGTCCTACAGATGGGAGTATGGATTGAAAATTGCAGGGATAGAAAGAATTAGATGGAGACAGAAAGCTAGAGTCAGGGGGACAATGAATTTTATTGCTCCTAGACTTTTTATACCAAGCAAAGAGGAGAGCAAGTACAGACAGGTATAAACATTTCTGCAATTCTCAAACATAAGATGCCTGGTAACCAAACCTTTGGCCAAAACATTCTATTATGTAGCCTTGTGTGAAAAAAAAACTCAGATTCTCTGACCTTGAGTCGAAACGGAAACAAGGCACAAGCTGGAATCCTTGTGGGCTTCCACAGTGGATCACCCTGGAAAGAGGAGATAGAATATATTTTGCAAGTGAAATAGGGTGCATGGAAATGGTAACAGAAGGAATCAAGTGGGGAGAGGAATGGAGACAGAGATTAGAGAGATGAGTTAAATTGGAGGGTATCTAGGGGCATGATGTGGAAGCCTAGTGCAGTAGAAACCTCCAGGATTCTACAAGGGTCCTAGCAAGGACTCCTAGTAATGGAAGATATAGGACCTGAACCAGCCACCTTCTATAACCAGACAAAGCTTCCAATGGTGGGACTGGAACACCAACCAGCTAGAAAACCTTAGATTTACAATCTATCCTTCCTGCAAGATGTGCTAAGGCAATGGTAGCACAGTTTGTGGGAGCAACCATCCAAGGACTGGCCTAATTTGACACCCACACCATGAGAAGGAGCCGATGCCTGACACTGCTTGGTTGGCTAGGAAGTGGAGGGAGGAAAGCCCAGAGATCAAGAATAGAATAATGAAATCAATAAAATGATTTCTAATAATATTATGCTATACTTATTTATTAGTGGTTAGCCTGATCCATATCAGAGAGGTTTCTGCCAGCAGCTAATGGGAGAAGAGTCCCACAGCCAAAATTAGGAACCCAAGTTGAAGATCCCAATTGAGTTCCCCCTTTGGAGCCTGGGAAACTGCACAGAAGGTTTGTAGGATCCTTGGGGGTAGAAGATAGCAGAACATAGCTGACATAATCAACTAGCCAGAGGTCAATGACTGAAACAGTATTCAGAGAGCCTGCATGGGTCTGAACTAGGTCTTCTGCATATATGTTGGTTGCCAGCTGAGTATTTTTGTGATACTCTTAACAGTGAGACCAGAATGTCTCTGACTCTTTTGCCTGATTTTGAAATTCTTTTCTCCTACTAGGTTGCCTTGTCCAGCTTTAATGTGAGGGCTTGTGCCTAGTCTTCTATCATCTATGTTCAGATATCTCTGGGAGGCCTTCTCTCTTCTGAAGGGAAACAGAAGAGGAGCAGATATAAGAGAGAGGGACATTAGAGGTTCTAGGAGTGGTGGCAGGGAATGAAAATTTCAAGGATACATTGAAAACCAAAAAATTAAATAAAAATTAAAAAGAGAAAGAAGATAGAGTTTAACTTAAACTCTTAGCTATTTTCTGTCCCAAGCTATCCATGAAAAATATTGTAAGCCTTCTCTGTTTGGGTTGATCATGTATATTTCCTCCTTAAAGACCTTGCCCCCTTCACTGGCAACTTCTTTCCCTTCCTCCCTCATAACAGATTCTCTTATCTTCAGGTCCTTTCAATTGTATCATCACACCTTCTATTTCTTCACACTGCTGGTATAGCTCTGCCCTGCTAGTAGCTCTGGAAAGCTCTGATATTTAGTTTTCATTAAGAGACTCGGCTGAGGATGGCAGCAATATATTCATCCTTGGGTTTCTACCAATTCCTGGGGTGTGTTAGTTATTGGTGAGATGAGGCATAGAATGAGAACACTGTCTGAGGTTTCCTTAGGCAAATGATTTTCTACCTACTAATTCTACTATCCCCAGAAGAATCTGGGAACCAAAGAGATAACAGTGTCTAAATAGACTATGTTTAGAGACTAACTGGTGGTTTCCATAAACTCTTTTGTTGTGTGTTGTGTGTATTGCATGTTCTGAAAAGTGTGGGTTTCTTTGAGGTAGATACAGGCTATAACTGCCCAATGTCACAATACAGCTTATAGGTTCACCAAGAATCGATAGCCATAAGTTCCTGAAACTAGAATATGTCATAGATGTTCAGATTATATAACTTAAACTAATTCCTCCAAAGACATACAGAGCTTTACCAGATAGCCCAAGAGTATGTTCTTGGAATCAAAATAATGATAAACCCTAATTTGCACATAGTCTCCAGGCTCCTTTACTGCTTTTTTCAGATGCCAATTCATTTACTAAATATTCTTAGAATATTTACTAAATATCTATCATTGCCCAGTCACTATTACACATTATATTGATACAATGAGAAAAATTTCACAAAAGCGAAACTAGTCAAAACAAACTACTTGCTTCTTCACCAGACATAGGGATCACCACCTCAGTGATGTTAGAGAACGAGACATAGGGATCACCACCTCAGTGATGTTAGACAACCAGATATAGGATCACCACCTCACTGAAGTTAGACAACCAGACATAGGGATCACCACCTCACTGATGTTAGACAACCAGACATAGGAATCACCACCTCACTGAAGTTAGACAACCAGACATAGGGATCACCACCTCAGTGATGTTAGAGAACGAGACATAGCGATCACCACATCAGTGATGTTAGACAACCAGACATAGGATCACCACCTCACTGAAGTTAGACAACCAGACATAGGGATCACCACCTCACTGAAGTTAGACAACCAGACATAGGGATCACCACCTCACTGA
>PVIH01031038.1:0-11354 GCA_004025045.1 Sigmodon hispidus | reverse complement strand
CTCACTGGGGGATTCTAGGCAGGGGCTCTACCATTGAGCCACACCCCAGCCCCTCACTGGGGGATTCTAGGCAGGGGCTCTACCACTGAGCCACACCCCAGCCCCTCACTGGGGGATTCTAGGCAGGGGCTCTACCACTGAGCCACACCCCAGCCCCTCACTGGGGGATTTTAGGCAGGGGTTCTACCACTGAGTCATGTCCTAGGCCTTCACTGCTTTCAGACCAGAAATCAGATGTGTGTGTATGTGCATGTGTATGTGCAGGCAGGTGTATAAGAATCCCAAAGCCTTCTTCCAGTAACCTACTTAATGCCAGCCAGGCCTGACCTTCTAAAGTCTCCTAGCCTTTAAAATAATCCTCAGCTTGCTAGGGCTGAGCATGCAAATCAAGAGCCTGTATGGGACATTTCAGATTCAAGCCATAGTACAGGAGACCTAACAAAGAGACTGCTGTTGCTTGCTATTAAGTGTTGTCTTGTCTTGTGTTAATGCTTTTTTACACATAGTCGTGAAGATCTAGATGTACTGCAAATTGAAAGTGAACCTTGAGAAGCAGGGGGAAGGAAGCCCTCTGCTTCATGCTGAGCAGAGTGGACAGCCAATTGCCCTTTGGTTCCATGCCCAGGGAATATTGCCTGGCATTGGGCAGATGTGATTCAACTCATGGGCCAAAAGCAGCTTGCCTCAGAGACACAAATTAGATCCCATCATTGTGTTACGAGCCCCCTAGCTGCCATGATTGGGAAGAAATTGGTCACAGCACCATTTATTTCAAAGTATAGGGATCCAATAGACCATGGCAGTGTGATGCATCTGCCAGCAACTCTGAAGTCAAAACCAACAGCCCATATAGTGAGGGATGGCAGAGGGTGAACCTGCTGTGCTCTTCAGCACTGGTCTAGCCAAGTGTTTAGGGCCACAGAAACAGGTGTCACAGAAGTAGAGGTGTAACTAGATGGGGTCAGAGATGATGCCCTGGGTTGGGGTCTCCAGAAGCCTAGGGAAGGAGAACTATAGCATATGGCAACACACTTGTAATCCTAGCACTCAGGAGTAGAGGCAGGAGGATCCAGAGTTTGGGCCTAGCCTGGACTACATCACCCTCTCTCTTGAATCAGATGGTTTCCAAAGTACTTTGGCAAATCCTAAGATAGCCCTTGTTTTCACGGTCCATCCAAAATGAAGCTGGGGCTCCGGCCATCACACCGGTGTTCCCAGGATACTCAACGTCTCAAGTTTCCTATCCCTCATCTCTGCGGCTGCTCTCACCTCCTTCTTCCCTCAGCCAGCTCTTCCTTCCACCCTTTACACGATCAGAGTTCCTACAGGTCTGAGGCTTCTCTCCAGCTAGAACACCAGCAAGAGCATCTTCGAGTGCTGCCTGCAAAATCCAACTCATTTCTTCGTTTGCTTAATCTCACAAAGACAGATCATTCCCAAGTGACCAGGAACCTTGCAAGCCTCTGGCTGCCCAGTATCCGTGTGTCTCAGTGTGATGGTTGCATTTAGGGCAGGTCAGACTATCTCATTATCTATGAACCTGTCTCTAATGCTGCTCATACCCCATGCTCTGTGTCTCTGCTCCAGAATGATGTTGGGCAGGAGGATGATACTTCTTTGAATTGGGGTATCTTACTTAGGTTTTCTATTGATTGATAAAACACCATGACTAGAAGCAGCTTGGGGAGAAAAGGGTTTATTTCATCTCATATTTGCAGGTACTTGTACATCATTGAGGGAAGTGAGGCCTGAAACTCAAGGCAGGAACCTTGAGACAGGAACCGAAGCAGAGACCACAAAGGAATGTTGGTTACTGGCTTTTCCCCATAGCTTTCTCAATAGGCTTAATTATACCACCCAGGACCACCAGTCCAGTGGTAGCACCACCCACATTCATTATTAATTGAGAAAATACATTATGGATATGCCTGTGGGTCAGTCTGATGGACACATTTTCTCAACCGAGGTCTCCTCTTCCCAAATGGCTTTGGCTTATGTCAAATTGACAGAAAAGTTACCAGCACAGAGGGCTGTGTTTGGCAGTCCATCCAGAGGAAGGTCAAAGGGCACTTGTCACAAACACAAACAGCCATCACTTAGTGCCCATCCCCGCCCCGATTTCATGTGACAGGCTGACTCTCAGAGCTCAGTGGCCCCCCAAGGGCTGGGATTACAAGCATGAGCCATCACACCCGGCACCCTGTGGGCTTTCCTCAAAGGTGTCCAGCCTTCCCTGCTTTCCCGGGACTATGCCAACTACAGTTCTCATTGGTGGTTCCCAGAAATCTAAGTTCTGGTTCGTTTTCTCTTTCTTTTTCTTCCATCCTTCCTTTCTCCCTCCCTTCCTTTCTGTATTTGTTTGGTTTTCTTGTGGGATATTCCTCTACATGGTGTGAATAGATGACACTGTGATTGGGTTAATAACGAAGCTGACTGGCCAATAGCTGGACAGGAAGAAGTTAGGCAGAACTTGAAACGAAAAGAGACGAAGCAGAGCATAGATTAAAAAAAAAAAAAAAAATACGGGTTAATTTGTAAGAGTTAGGAACAAGCCTAAGCTATTGGCTGCTGGACAGTTATTTAGGGGAGGCTGGTGGGACAGAACTGAACAGCGGTAGATGAAAAACTCTACCGACAGTTTTTGTTTTTGTTTTTAAAGACATGGTTTCTCTGTGTAACCCTGCCTGTACTGGAACTGGCTCTGTAGACCAGGCTAGCCTCATATTTAGAGGTCTGCCTGCCTCTGACTCCCAAATATTGGGATTAAAGGCATGGCACTTTATTTACTTATGTATTTTAAAGCAAGGAGGAGGTGCTATGTAAC
Organism: Sigmodon hispidus; assembly: GCA_004025045.1. NCBI lineage: Eukaryota > Metazoa > Chordata > Mammalia > Rodentia > Cricetidae > Sigmodon > Sigmodon hispidus. The sequence continues at coordinate 8,530 of PVIH01031038.1, read as the reverse complement.
AAAAGTTGAGCCTGCACTTAAGTTATGTGACTATTCCTGGGGAAGTGTGAACAACTATCTATTTACCAAATAGGGAAGTGATGGTAGATCAATGAGTTTTAATGTGGTGACTCAGGAATATGCCGTGGGATAATCTCCTGTACATTGTAAAGATCTGTCACTCATATCAGTTTAATAAAACCCCGACTGGCCAGTAGCAGGCAGAATATATAAACACTACAACCAGACTAGGAGAATTCTAGGAAGAAGAAAGACAGAGAAGCAGTCGCCAGCCAGATACAGCATGAGCATGATGAGAATGCTGGATTGAGCAAAGGTACCAAGCTACATGGCTAAACATAGATAAGAATTATGTGTTAATTTAAACATAAGAGCTAGTTAGTAATATGCTTGAGCTACTGGCCCAGCCTTGACTATAATATTAAGCCTCCAAGTCAATTATTTGGGAAGTGGCTTCTTGGTTGTTGGCAGGACAGAAACTGCTGACTACATGAATATGGGTCACTTACAGGAGTGGAAATGAGTCAAAGGCAGCTGCATCATGACAGCCACCCCAGCATGCATGACAGCTCATAAAATCTGGAAACTTGGGAGCTCACTGCACAACCTAAAGGTAGTTCAACAGGTTGGAGAATGTTCTTTCTGGTGACTCAGTTGACAGGCTGGCTGGTATCTTGGTCACTATTCTAGCGCTGTGAAAAACATACCATGACCAAGACAACAACTCTTATAAAAGAAAACATATAATTGAGGTTTGCTTACAGTTTCAGAGACTTTGTCCATTACCATCATGGTGGGAAACAGCGCAGCACGGTACAGGCATGGTACTGAGAGTGATATCCTGATTCACAAGCAGAGAGAAAGACCTGACCCAGCTTTTGAAACTTCTAAGCCCATCTCCAGAGTACACTTCCTCCAACAAAGACACACCCACCACAACAAGGCCACACCTCCTATTCCTTCTCAATAATGCTACTCCCTGATGACTAAAACATTTAAATATAGGAGCCAATGAAAGCCATTCCCTTCAGACCACCACAGCTGGTCTCCTCTTTTTCCAGGATGTTTCGTGTGAGCCTTTCCTAAATTCAGCTTGTCTCAGAATCTTCTTTGCATACTGGCTTGTCTAAGAATGACTCTCAAGTAAGAGGTCTTAACTGCTTATAGATTCTTGTGGCTGGAAGAGCCTTAGGAATCTGGTCAGTTTCAGAGACTTCTTGAAGCTGTTTTGTTTACTTCCTGTCTTAAGGAGCTTCCTTGCAGGGTGTATTGTTTAACTTCTTTAAGACATCTTATTGTTTCACTTCCTGGTAAATATCCTGTCCTAAAATTCCCTGGTTTTCACTTCCTTCTCACATACTATGTCTTAAGTTTCCCTCCAAAGTGGAAGATTTTAATTTTAGAAGAAACTTCCGACCCTTCCATTTCTACTTCCTAGTTGTTGAGGTTACATACGTGTGTTAGCATGTCAAGTGTAAGTGATGCTGGGGGTAGAACCCAGGGCTTCCTGCATGCCAGGCAAACTCTTCAACACCCGGACCACACCGTCAGGGCTTGGAGTCTTCCTCCGGCTTCCTGCTGCCCTCTGCTCTACACTTCTTCATCAGCTCCCTCCTTTGCCCATCCCATCACCCCTCACCACACCAACTCCTTCAGCTTCTATATCACCTGGTATCTCAAGGGCAGCAGGAACATTTCAGACAATCTAAGGGAACTGACTGTCAACCTAGGAAGTCCAGAAAGCCTGGAAAAAGACAGAGCCACCGGCACCACATAGACAGTCTAGTGAATAAGGCTTAACAATTCTCCCGACATCTCATCTCACCCAATGCTCTAGGCTTTCCTCAGACACCTCTTGTCCCCTTTAGGTTCTCTATAGGTTTTCTATGAAATCTGCTTTCTCAGATTTCCCTGAAAGCCTGTTGTAGAAGGTTTCTCGGGGGCCCGGAGGTTCGGACCTGGCCCGCGGCGGCTTTTGTCCCCCAAAGAAATGAATCAGACACTTATATTAACTTCATACTGTTTGGCCCATGTCTCAAGCACATTAATAGCTAGCTCTTTCATCTTAAATCAACTCATTTCTAATAATTTACCCGCCACGTGTCCCAGCCCGTGGCTCACCTGTATCTTTTTTTTTTTTAATTTTTTTAAACTTTATTTATTTATTTATTTATTTTGCCTTGGTGTTTGCCTGGAACAGACAGTTGTTAGCTGCCATGTGGGTGCTGGGAATCGAACCCGGGTCCTCTGGAAGAGCAGACGGTGCTCTTAACCGCTGAGCCATCTCTCCAGCCCCTCACCTGTATCTCTTACATGTTACTTCTTCGGGGTCGGATGGCGACTGACTAACTCCACCCTCCTTCTACCTGCCTGTCCTCTGATTCTCCACCCACTTCTATGGTGCTCCACATAGGCCAAGCCAGTTGCTTTATTTACATCATACAGAGAGCATTTCCACCACAAAAGCCGTTTAGATTATTAAACTGAGGGAAGGAAAGGAGAAAGCCAGCCCAGTCTGGCCTTGAATTTGATATGTGCCCAAGGACCATTGTGAACTCCTGAACCCTGCTCCAGCATGCCTCACTCACTGACAGCTTTTGAACAGCACTCTTTTTCGAATGCCTTCATGCTCTGCTGTCTAAGCATTCCTCTTCTAGGGAAAGGTCTAATAATGTCTTTCTGGAGTCATCTATGAGTTCTTCGTGTCTTTTTGAAAAATTAGTATTTTATGTGTATGGGCATTTTTGTCTGCAGTATCGGTAAAAGGACTCTGTTCCGCTTGAGCATGTGGCTCAGGCAGGCTTGCCTTTCTCCCCAATCTCCTCTGCCTCATTAAAGGCCATTAGATTTCATTCCTGAAGCTAGCCACCAAGGTTTGCCAAAGTATTGAAGTCCAGCAATAAAAGCGCCCTTTGCTTTGCCTAATTAGCATATCCAATCAAAATATGTCGCCATATTCTAGCCCATTCTGACATAGATCTCCCCTTTTCCTCTTCTTAAAAATTACACCCACAAGGTCATTTGCTGCTGTTTTCCCCAATTAATAAAGGATCTTCTGTGAAAACAGGTGTTTGGGTGGGGTTTGTGCCTAATCTAGGGGAGACCGTGTGTGTGTGTGTGTGTGTGTGTGTGTGTGTGTGTGTGTGTACACAAGGGAACAGAGGATATAGACATGGTGCACAGGAAAATGGCAGTTTTTAAAGGTTCAAGGGGAACCTCGTGTTAGGATGAGGTGTTTGTCTTAATTGCATATGTTAATTAGGGGAGACAAAGGGGCTTTTGATTGCCGGACTTCAATACTTGGATACTAAGCATGGTCAGCCTCAGGAGGAGGAAGTGGCTACATAAGGGAACAGACCTTGTGGCTAGCTTTAGGAATGTCATCTAAAGGTTTATAGCAAGGCAGAGGGGATGGGGAGAAGGCCAAGCCTGCCAGAGCCACATGCCATGATGAGCTAGTGTCCCCTCAATATCAACCTGTGTAGCACTTGACTGGAATGAATGTAGTACCACAGAAGCCAGAAGGGGGCAGTAGTTCCCCTGGGACTGTAGTTGTGAGCCACCATGTGGGTAGTGGGAATTGAACCTGCATCCCTTGGAAGAGCAGCCAGTGTTCTTAACCACTGAGCCATCTCTTTTGATTGACACCACACTGTGTTCTGTGTCATTTCTGCCATTTCTCTGGCTTTGAATGAATGCCACAGACTTCCTGTCAAGAAAATATCTGGGCCAGAAAGCATCCACTCCCACCTTACCTGCCTCTGTACCCACTGATGCCTCTGCAGGGGAGACCACAGATTCTCAACTCTGGGACAGAAGTCAGGCCTCAGGAGTTCCCAAGACCTTTAACTCCCTTGGTTCTTTCTGTGCCCTATGTACTGCCTGGGACAAATTTGGATTCTGTTCCTGGTCTGCTCCAGTCCAGATAGTGAGAGCCTGAAGTAGCAGGAAGGGTGGGGGAGGTGCGGGCAGAGAAGGAACAACCCAGATCGGGCTGTGGGGTGCGGTTCTTATTGATTTCCAGATCAGCCTCAGCTCCTTCCACTTTTTAACAAGCGTCTGCTCTGATAAGACCAAGAAACCTCCCACCTCCATGGCATGCCCCTCCCTGTCCAGTGTACACATCTTCTCTGCAGGAAGTCATTCTCCGAATGGACTTCTCCATGATTCTCTCTCTCTCTCTCTCTCTCTCTCTCTCTCTCTCTCTCTCTCTCTCTCTTTCTTTCTTTTTCTTTTGAATTGCTGGAAATAGAGCTACAAACTGCAAAAGTGCTCAGCCACTGAGCCACACCTCCAGCCTCAGGGGTATAAAGGGACTTTATTTATTCTTATTTAGGACGTGGGGTGGGCACGACACAGTGTGTATATGGAGGTCAGAGGTCAGTTCTCTCTGGTCACTCCTGCCGGTTCAGTCCTGAACTGGGGGAATTAAAATCAGGCCATCTGACTTGACAGCAAGTGCCCTCCTGGCTGAGCCGTCTCACCTGCCCAGTCATGTTTTTTATACAAGCCCCTAGTCTGTTTCCAGCCCTGAGTAAAAACAAGAAGTGAGGTCTGTTGTCTGCATTTATCTAATACCATCTACTAGGGCGTCTGAGGGAGGAGAAGAAAAAGTTTGAGACCAGCCTGGACACTTTAGCAAGACTCTTTATCCACCCATACAACAAACCTCTTCCAACAAGACCACTCCTCTCAAACCTTCCCAAACAGTTCCACCAACTGGGGACCAAGTATTCAAACCTGTGAGCCCCTGGGGGACTTTCTCATAAAAACCATATACAGGTTTTGGAGTCAGACTAGCTGGTCTCAAGGATTGGCTACCATTGTTCTGGGGGCTTTGGCAAATTGCCCAACCTACAGCTGATGCAAAAGGCTGACACTTCACAGCTAGCAAGGATGAGCCCTGGAGGCAGCATGTAGTCTGGAACACTGTTAGATGTGTAACCTTGGGCAGGCGAGTCCACGCTCTCCAGCTTGTTTCTCACCTGTAGAATGAAGGTGACACCCACTTACATAGTAAGATTGCTGTGAGACCAGAAGTCAGTAAGCACTTATTTGTACACATGTATACAAAAAAAATGTGCACATATAACCATCTATCTATACATGAATACAGATATGTGAATGTACACATATGCAATGGGCACAGCAACTGTGGCTATCCTTTGGTATTCATGAGAGGTTGATTACAGGATTACTTCCCCCAAAGCCAACAAACTTCAAAGATGCTCAAATCTCTTACGTAAGATGGGGCAGATCATGACAATGCACATCTCCCAGCTCCTCAGGAGGCTGAGGCAGGAGGATGGCTTGAGCTCAGGAGTCAAAGTCAACCTGAGCAAAATAACAAGATACTGTCCAACAGACAGACATTCTGAAGGCCCCTGTCTGCCCCTGGGACTGGTAAGTGCCTTTGTCAGTGTTGAGGTGGGGTAGGGTTGGCTCTAATGGAAGAGCATTTTTCCTCAGGGAAAACCAAAATTCTAGCACCTGTGCCTGCTCCAGGCACCCAGATATCTCTCTCCAGTGACAGTGAACCCTGGGCTAGGCCATGAGCACTTTCCCATAGATGAACAAGCAGATGTAACACAGAACTAACACGTTTTACTTTGTCCCTTATTTTGTTATTCAAATCCAAGTCACAGGTAAAAGGACAGACAGCCCTGGTACTGAGGTCCCAGGGTCACTGTTATTATATGTAAAATGCCTTCTTTGCCCCTGCTGATGTATTTGAACTTGGACCCCAGTTGGAGGGCTGTTTGAAGAGATAGTAGAACCTTTGGGAGTTGGTTCCCGGTGTAGGTATTTGTACAGGACAGATGGAAAGAGATCCTGGCAGTTGGGAGCCCAGGCATACTGAGCACTGCAGCTCGGATAGAAAAATAGTCATGCATTTGGAGCCAATGAATACTGAGTGTTACAGCTGGCTGGAAAGTATTCAGCCTCTTGGTGGTGGAGTTTTCTAGGGAGGAGACTTTCAGGATGGGGATTGGTCAGCGTTTTTAACTCTGATTTGGTTTTAGTTTCAGGGCCAAAATGTTTCTTTCACTGGCTCTTTAGGGCTCTAATTTCAGGGCCAGGGCATATTTCTTTCACTGGCTCTGATTCTAGGGCCAAAGTGTGTTTCTTTGATGCTGGTTTCAGAGTCAGGGCACATTTCTTTGGTTCTGGGTTCAGGAATAAAGTATTTCTTTCACTGGCTCAGGTTTTAGATCCAGGGTGTGTTTCTTTCACTAGCTCTGGTTTCAGAGCTAAGGTGGGTTTCTTTGGCTGGCCACTTTTCCCTACACCTGGGAGATGGCATATGCTTCTGGTATCTCTACCAGGTCCTCACCATGATGGAGGACCTTCCACTGCTGGTTTCCACAATCATGTAGCCTTTCCAGCCACCATGGACTGAAATCCCAGAAATCGTGAGTCCAAGTAAGCCTGTCCTGCCTCAGGTGTCTCTCTTGGTGATTTGGTCATTCCTGGGGTCAAATAAAGTCAGTAACACAAAATTTCAGTGTCAAAAGGGAAAGCACAGTGAAGGTTCTGCATGGAATGGGGAGGCTGCTATTCTGGAATATGCATTGCTGCATCATGAGAGTGTGCATCTTACCGCTCCACGCAGTGACAAGTGGGTAGATCCACGCTCATGGGAGCATGGGACATATTATCTACAGTGTCTCAACAACCGTGCTCATCACATGCACTGAGCCTTTCTTCTGCAAGAGAAGCTGTTCTGAGTACTGGAGACATGAGTGAGCGAGGGAACAAACAGATAAAAAGGGTGGTAAAAAGAGAGATCTGGTGTGGGCTGGGAAGAGGGCGTGTCGAGCAAAGTGTGCAGGTCAGGAGACTAGCTAGACCTCAGATCCTAGGGAACAGGCTTTCTAGCACTGAGGGGTAAGAGAGGACCAGTAAGGCTGGGGGGGGCGCAGGCTGATGGCTCAGCCTCCAGAGCTCGAGGGAGTGCAAAAAAGCAATCTGGAGAGGGCTAACTCCATTGAAGAGCTGTCTGTCCTAAGATGTCCAAAGATGGCTAATCTTTCCTGGTATTCATGTGGCTTGACAGGCTGCAGCAACCAATCAGAATCCTGATGTGTCCTGACAGGTTGCAGCAGCCAATCAGAATCCTGATGTGTCCTGACAGGTTGCAGCAGCCAATCAGAATCTGCAGCTCTGGTAACAGACGCTGGCACAGGGCTGCACTGTTTTCTTCAACATTCAGCACTGACAGACACAGGCCACGAACTCAGAGCCAGATGTGGCAGAGAAGGTCTGTCATATGAGATTTCAGGAAGCTGAGGCAGGAGCATCAGGAGCTACATAATGAAACCCTTTCTGAAGGAAGGGAGGGAGGCAAGGAGAGGAGAAAGGAAAACTAGTCATCCAAGAGCTAGAGGTCGCTGGACAGACACGACCAGCTGGACATGCTGCTCCCACAGCCTGTAAGCCGAACCTCCACACAGCGGCTCCAGCTCCACCTTCTTCTTGACCACCCTCTTGTGATGCAGCCAATGATCTGAGGTCAGGAAGCATGATCTGCTAGAACAGCAGATTTTTGGTCTCCACACACCAGCCTTGCCAGGTCCTGTCTTCCAACATCTGGGGAGTGATATCCCCCCTCTCCATGATGCACACATGGCCATCTCAGCCCTCCAGATGTTTGGGCCTCGATCCCAAGCATCATCCTCACTCTTCTCTTGATCTCATCAGTGATGATCATCTCAAGTGATGATCTCATCAGTGACCTAATAGTTATCCCATTGGTGATCTAACAGTGATCCCATCGTTGACATAATAGTGATCTCATCAGTGACCTAAAGTGACCCCAATGACATAACAGTGATGGGCTGTACCTTCTAAATAGTGACAAACTTTACCAGTGATGGGCTGTACCATCTGAACCATGATGGCTGTACCATCTAAACCATGATGGCTGTACCATCTAAACCGTGATGGCTGTACCATCTGAACCGTGATGGCTGTACCATCTAAACTGTGATGGCTGTACCATCTAAACTATGATGGCTGTACCATCTGAACCGTGATGGGCTGTAACATCTGAACCGTGATGGGCTGTATCATCTGAACCGTGATGGGCTGTACCATCTGAACCGTGATGGGCTGTATCATCTGAACCGTGATGGCTGTACCATCTGAACCGTGATGGGCTGTACCATCTGAACCGTGATGGGCTGTATCATCTGAACCGTGATGGCTGTACCATCTGAACCGTGATGGGCTGTACCATCTGAACCGTGATGGCTGTACCATCTGAACCGTGATGGCTGTACCATCTGAACCTTGATGGGCTGTACCATCTGAACCGTGATGGGCTGTACCACCTAAACAGTGATGGGCTGTACCACCTGAACCGTGATGGGCTGTACCACCTGAACCGTGATGGGCTGTACCACCTGAACCGTGATGGGCTGTACCATCTGAACCGTGATGGGCTGTACCATCTGAACCGTGATGGGCTATATCATCTGAACCGTGATGGGCTGTACCATCTGAACCGTGATGGGCTGTACCATCTGAA
>PVIH01031037.1:0-11355 GCA_004025045.1 Sigmodon hispidus | reverse complement strand
TCCTCCTGAGCGAAGTATCACAAACTCAGAGAGATAAGCAGGGGATGTACTCACTCACTAGTGGTCTCTAAACAAACAAACAAGAAAAAAAAGCCAAACATGCCCAAGCAGCAAACCACAACCACTGAATAGCTTGGGATCAGAAACACCCTGGACTGACCCTTCAAGCCCCAGTCCATCTATAGGAACACCTGACTCAAACTTGAGGGAGTGGGGACAAAACTGGGTTTGGCTGGGAGTGAAGACTGATCCAAGCATTGTTGGGCCAGTGTGACCATAGGACTGTCGGCTCCCTGCCAAGGGAGGGAATGGGGAGTTGCAGAGAAGAAAAATGATCAGATGTGGTGGGAGGGGGAAGAGACCTTCAATAAGGATATACAGGGATCGAAAAAAAAATTCAGAGGGAAAGCTGAACACAAAGAAAATATATGTGTAGTAATCTTATTTGCATTTCCACCCTTGATAAACCATGCTTATGATTATTATCCTCTGTATAGTTATTGTTAACTCTTCGACATTTTTTTTAAAAAAAATTCTTTTTACTGTTTTTTTTGATAAATACAAAATAAAGAAAATAAAAAAAGAAAGACAGTAATAAAATGCTACAATAAAAGAATTATTAAATACAAAAGAGCACAATCTTGTCCTGTCAACACCTTCAGTGTGACTGTTAATTGAAGTATCTTTTCAGTGTGTATCTCTCCTGTATATCTTACATTTTTGTTAAAATAGGTTTAGACTTTATTCCCATAGGGATTCTCAGACTCAATTTTTCAGAACTGTGAATATGTAGAAGGTGAAAATAGATGAACCCAGGAATTAATCTCAATCTTTCTCTAGTATAAAGTTTCGTGACATTGAAATGAGAATCACACCCTTAGTGGTTTGCAATCCCCTAAGATTGTCAAGTAGGTTATTAAATAGTCACAAATATCTGAATGAAGGAGCCTCTCTAGGATTAGTTTTTATATATTGTTCAGGGGTCCAAAGTTCTAATCCATCACAATAAAGAAGAAGGTCTGGAGAAACATGAAGCTAATGGGTTGGTGGAAAACCAAGTTCTTAGATTAGAAGGACATGGTCAGGCATAATGGTCTATAGATGTGATGATATATTCTTTGAATACTAAGAAAAAAAGCTTTTCTGAAGATCAGAGGGAAGAAACAGCCACAGAATTAGCCATAAAGGTGAGGTAGTAGTAGCACACACCTTTAAACCTACCACTCTGTAGGAAGAAGCAGAGATCAGTCTAGATCTTTATGAGTTCAAGGCCTACTGGACTACATTATATTAATCCAGTCCAAAAAAAACCCCAAAAAACAAGAAACAAAGACAGGCAGTAGTGGTCCCCACTTTGAGTCCAAGCTCTTGGAAGTTTAAAACAGGAAATGATATATGTGGCTGAGCAAAGAAGTGAATATAAGGTAGAAGGAGACAGAAGAATGGGCCTTGCTTCCTTCTCTTCTCTTTCTTCTCCCTTTTCTTCTTCCATTTCCATACGGCTGAGGACTCATGAAATTCAGTCTGACAATTCTTGGAAATAGGATTTCCTCCTTTCAGCTGTGGAGTTGAGAGGTAAAAAGTTGCTTTGGCTTCTTTCTCCTTCTCTCTAACCTTTCAACTTTATCCCAATATCTAACTTCTGGTTTTGATAATAAAACCAATTAGGAGTCCAGCTTCACCAGTGACATCTTTCTTCACATAATCCCTCAACTGACCTCTTGTTGACACTCATTAATAACATCATGTGTCAGAAAAAGTTATTGATTAGGTCAGAGACTTTCCTGATCTTCATGATCCAATCAGCTCTAGAAAAGCCATCACACCAACTTAAAAGATTGTTTTCTTAATATTCAATTATCTATTTCTCAGTTTAAAAATGTTGAATATATAGATAACACTTCAAAGCTTACCTTCTATTTAACCTGAAGAGGTGACTTGCAAAGGTAGAGGGAGATGAGAGGGGACTGGTATATGAACATCATAACATTTATCATGTGAAATACACAAAGAATCAATAAAAAATTAACTTGAAAAATACAAAAAAATTAATGGATTAAAATGTAATTACAGTAAACATTTGGCTTTCAATACATTTATAAAACAACTCATTTATATGTCTTTTGCCCTGAAAGACAAAGAAGGGTAAAGACAACACAGTAAAATGTAATAGTGAAGTGAGAAAATAGATTAAAAGGAAGTCTATGGGCTGCAGATTTGGCTGCCTATAACATTTTCCCATAGGCGAACTAAAAATTAAATAAACACATTATAAAAATTATGCAGGAAAGGGAGCTGTGGTAATGATTTATAGCTTTTTTAATGGTCACTGAATTTTATGTTCACACTGACTCCAGGATTCAAAAGACTGATGTCGGGGCTGGAGAGATGGCTCAGTGGTTAAGAGCACCGACTGCTCTTCCAGAGGACCTGGGTTCGATTCCCAGCACCCACATGGCAGTTAACAACTGTCTGTAGTTCCAGTTCCAGGCAAACACCAAGGCAAATAAATAAATAATAATAATAAATAAAGTTTTCAAAAGACTGATGTCAGGATATTGATCCTGCTTGAGGAGACCGATTCACAACATCTTTCAGAATGTGCCTGGCAAGTCAAGTAAGCAACACACACATTCCTACCTGCAGCATGTCACTCGTGTTTACAACAGCCTAACATGTTATTTGCCTTGGGGAAATCCCATCTACTAAAGTTTTCAGGTAACAGTAAATCTTAGAACAAGGCTTAAGGGGAGGCAGTGGCTTGTATATACTGCCAATATTTCAGATCAATTCACTGGGTGTAAATCAAAATAAACAATCTTCAGGAGTGGTGCAGCAGGAAGAACTCAATGCTGGACTAAGGTGACATGTATGGCCTTCTAAGTGATAAATTAAGGAATTTCACTTCAAGTCACTTATCTATTTTTTGACTCTTATCACATCCACAACACAGATCAGATACAAGTCATTGCTTCTTTTATTGTACTTCCTGACAGCATATTCCAGTGCTTCTTTGCCCCGGCCTCCCTGCATACAGGATTCTTCTATGTCACCCAACATTATGTGACCCAGTAGACAGTTCAGGCCGAGCTTCACAGTGACAAGTGGAGTTGTCAGCAGCAGTACTGGAGCATGGAACAGACAGGCCATGGTTTTTTTTTATATTTGGAATTGGCTCTAAAACTTGAATTGTAGTTAATGTGAGTCTGGATGAGACAGTGAGTACAGCCTGAAAATGAGTTGCTCTTTTATCCTGTCCTCTTATTCTGCATGACCCATACTCTTTCACACTTGCCCCTCCTCTTCCTGTTCTTCCCCTCTCTATATAGTTCCTCTGTCTTAACACTGCTCCAGTTATTACCCAGACATGGCTCCTGTTCAGTCCCTTTATACTCTAAACCTGCAGCAACTTCTCCCTAGTCTTCATCAGCTTTACATTGCCTATAATACTCACTGTCAGAACACTTAGCTATCACTTAACACAAGCATACCCGAACAATCCTGTGCTAAGATTTTGTGCACTCTAATGCTGGTTATGTTGTGTACTCAGGTATTACTTTTTGCTAGCCTTCAAATGCTTATAGCCTACAAGATGAACTATTACTGTCCTTGTACATCATTTTCTTTGTAATTCTGTAGGTGATAATTCATGCAGGGTCACAGTTCAGTATTCTCAACAGAAAAATGGTATTTCAGAGGATACAGGAATATTCACTCCTGACCTTTTCTGCAGAACTTTTCTTTGACAAAATTTCTATTATGGCCTTCAATTTGTAATGTGTCTGGATGTTTTCTTTCTTTTTTCTTTTTTTATAGAATAAAATATAGAATTTTTATCCATGTATATACCTTTGTTCAAATTCCCTTCCCCCTCTCGACCCCTCCTAGTCATTCTCTCTTCTCTCTGTCTCCCCATCACCTCCCCAAAAAGGGTAGGAAGTCCCAAGGTGGCTTAGCTCAGCATCCACTCCAGGCAAGTCCAATTTCCTCATCCCAATATCAAGAATGGGTCAAGTGTTCCTCTGGAGGGAATAAGCTCCAAGTTGCCAGTCCAAGGTGTTTCAGTTCCCAAACTGGTGGTGGTTTGCAGGTTAGGTGTTCTTTGTTTTCTGTTTAAAGTCCACTATTGGGTGACTACAACCACTGCTTATCTTCCTAGGTTTGTGAGACCTTGCTCAGTAGGATATTCTCCAAATCCATCCATTTGCCTTTGAATTATAGCACATCACTTTTTTCTTACTGCTAAGTAGTACTCCATTATATAGATGTACTATAGTTTGTTAATCCATTCATTAGTTGAGGGGCATTAGGTTAGTTCCAGGTTCTTGCTATTACAAATAATGCTTCTATGAACATAGTTGAGCTAGTGCTTTTGGGGTGTGAATGTGCATCTTTAGGGTATATGCCCAATAGTGGTATTGCTGGATCATTGGGGAGATTGATTCTCAGTTTTCAGTAAAACAGCCATACTGTATTCCAGAGTGGCTGAACAAGTTTACACTCTTACCAACAATGGAGAAATGTTCCCCTTGCTCTGCATCCTCTCCAGCATTATATGCTATAAAATAACTTTTATACTATATAAATATCACTGTATTATTAGTTTAATTGGTTGATTAATAATCTGATTGGCCTGTAGCAAAACAGGAAACAGTTAGGTGGTATAAACAAACTGAGGCTACTGGGATAAAAAAGGGCAGAATCTGAAGAGATACCAGCCAGCCAACAAGTAAGCAGGACATGTAGAAAACAAGGTAACAAGCCATAATATATGTGTTGAAGCACAAATAGAAATATGAGTTAAATATGTGTAAAGCTTAGATTATTTCAAGTGTGACATTCACCTGCATTTATTACCATTTCAATTAAGCATATTTACATCTTTTATACAAAAGAATTCTATACACAACTTTTTATAAGTTTGGAGAAACAAAATGTGATAGCAGATGAGGTTTTGAGATCACTATGAATTCAGTAATAAAGCCCATGCTAACTACTGTGTCTGGCTTCATTCCTATGAAATTAGGTTCATACACTCAATGGTGTATGATATTCTAAGATTCTCTAATATTTTTCTCATCACTTCCTAAATATCTAAATGAGGAAAACACATATTTAAGCAATTGTTTTAATGTATTGGCCAGGGTTTTGGGGGATCTTGACCATCTTGGAAAAGAAAGCTTGAAGAACTAGGAAACTAACAACATGTTGACAATAAGCAGAGTACAGGATATAGAATGGGGTAAGCAGAAAAATAGGTCTCAAGTTATACTTCTTTTTAAAAGTAGGCACTCTACATTACCTTCATAACCATTCACTAATGACATCATGTTTAATAATTAGCTACTGAATAGTTGAAATATCTCTTTTTGATCCAATAAGCTCTGGAAATGCCATCACACAAACCCATAGGAAGGATTCTTAAATAATCATTTAAAGATTTATCAATAGTAAAATGTTAAAATATATATGACTCATTTCAGTTTATCTTTCATTTAACTCAAACACAATACATGGGGAATCTATTGGCCAACAACATCCATGGAAAATAGGAAGCTTATATCATCCGGAAAAAAGAACTATTCCTGGCTTCTTTGATATTCAAGAAAAGCAAGAATAATCTTGCTGTGTACACTAGAAAACCATGAAGCATTTTTGCATCCATTCTGTGCTTATTAGCACCCATAAGTGGGAATAAAAGAAGCCTTTAGAGATGATTAGAGTTGGAAGATTTTGTAATAGGGTAATGCACTCCTAGTCTAAATTCCATATTGCCTATAGTTTGACCTTTTGGCCTAAAAGCCTAGCTTTTGGAATTTAATCTTCTTTCAACATCCATTTTTATCTCTTGAAGGCCAAATCTATGTTGTTGTGTTCAGATAGAGTTCCTAGTAGTTTTCTGTATCAAGTTTGGAGTGATAACCCAGGTCACCACCCAAGAATTAAATATAAAGGTAGTAGCAGCATTTTGTTAAAGCTGATTGAAAAGAAGAATAGGGTCACAATTTAAAGTAAGCTCATCTACTCAGGATAATTGGTAGCCCTTACTAGAAAAAATGGTGAAAATATAAGCACTCATCTCCATTTAACATTGAAGAAGCAACAGATCAAGTAGGCATCTCCCCTGCTTTTTCACTTCCCTGCATTATTCTTGTCTGATCACACTACTTATATATAAATGGCCCGGGGATACATATTAGAATTGTAAATTGTTTCTTAGGAGTTGTTTCCTGAATTGATGTGAAAGTTAGTACTCAGAGAACATTGCTCAGTACTTTGGAGATGATGCCTCCTGGACTGTAGAAGGCAGACACGGGTACCTTCTATGGGTAAATTTTTACCTCTGTAAAATTCCATGATTAACTCCTGTTAAGATCACTCCAAAACAAAGGGAGATGTTATGGTATTGAAATGGCTGGCTTTCTCCTAACAGAAGTGCTTTTGAGATCCAATGGCACCCTTATAGATCTGTATTTCCTTATCATACCACTTTCACTATCATGTAGCTTTCAGGGTTTTCTCTATATTATACCACTGATTTATCAGTGTTTTTTTAGGTGCTACAGTGCAATATCTCCAGAGCACTGCATGCATCTCCTTCTCCCAACCTCTGTTCCACAGTAAATGTTCCATAGTACATTAGACTGCCAAGAGCAGGCTTTCACATACATGTAGCTGCTGCTTGATCTTCCTCACTTGTAAATATTCTAGAGAATAACTCACACATATTTCCCAATTCCTTGCTCAACAAGAAGTCTTACTAGATCATTTTGTGTACCTACTGTCTCCAGATATGTTGAGTGGTGGAATGGAAGAGAGATTACCAAAGAATTATATACATATGAATATCTAATAAAAGCCATCCTGTTAAGTTTATATTCAGAAATCAGAGATGATATATTACAGGAAATTTTTGGGTATCAAATTTGTGGATATAATTGTAGGTAGATTTTCTGTCCTTGTTGCCTGCTCCCAAATAACTGACAAAAAAGCTTAAAATTATTTATAAATGCTTGGTCAATAGCCCAGGCATGTTACAAGCTAACTCTTATATTAACTCGTATTTATCATCTGTACTTTACCACATTTCTCATGGAGTGTAACCTATTTTTATACGCTCTGCTCCTAGTCTGCTGACTGGCATTTGTCCTAACCCTAACCCTAACCCTTCTTCATCACAGTATCCTCAGTCTAATTGTCCTGGATAATATTTTCCTAATTTGCTATAAGTGAGCCAGCTTGTTTATTAACCAATTAGATTTGTACATATACTTCTTTAAGTAGGAAGTCTACATAACCCTCATTACCATTTTTAATGCCATCATATTTAATGATAATCTACTGAATAGATGAAGCACTCTCATGATCTTTATCATTTAATCAGCTTTGGAAATGTCATCACACAAATCTACAGTAAGGTTTTCTTAAAAACCATTTAATCATTTATCAGCAATAAGATGTTGAAATGTTTATGACTTATTAGAGTTTATTGCTTCTTTAACTCAAATATGATAGTTGAGGGGTCCTTTGTCCAGCAGGGTCCATGGAACCTGGAAGCCTTACAGTGTGTCCCAGGAAAAGTCTTGCAGCAGGAAAAACTACACAATTCCTGACTACTTTGATATTCAAGAAAAGCAGGAATGATTTCTATGTATACACTGGATCACCTTGAAGCATTTCTGTATCACTACTGTATTTTGTAACAGCTATAAGGAAACTTTGGGCTTTTTGCAGAGATGTTTAAAATTTGAAGATTTTGAAATAGGGTGGTGGACTCCTAGTCTAAATTTCAAATTACTGAAGTTTGGTCTTTTGGCCTAACAGTCCAACTCTTGGCTCCTTAATCTTTCAACAGCTTCCTTTGTCTTTTGAGGGTTGAATCCAGGCTGTTGTGTTTAGGTAGAGTTCAGAATGGTCTTCTATAACAAGTTTAGAATGATTGCCTAGACCATCAGTCATGAATTAAATATAGAGGAAATAGTAGCAGTTTGTTTTGCTGATTACTGAGAAACAATAGGATCACAATGTAAAGTGTGAGAAGTTACTCAGGATAGTTGGTAGCCCTTACTAGGAAAATAGGAAGACTCTGGTGAGAACATAGTCAGCCTCTCTATTCAGCCTTGATGAAGTATCAGATGAAATATTTTAATATTTATTCTGCATAGTCATTTGTTAATAGAGATACATGAACTGTTCTGAGAAATTTGTTTATATGAAATTTCACTGTGAGCATCTTTACACGTTATTCATGCATTACATACCTAGAAAATATCTAGGTTGTATCAGTTTAAAGGACCACAAAGTTTATGCCACTAAAACATCACAGGCTCATGGCCACTTATTCCTGAAACTTTGACAACACTGAGGTCTGCAAATCTCACCAAAGGTAGTTCAGAGAACTATATAATATAAATGGAAGATATTCTGGGGGAACTGATTAGTACACCCCAGTAATCTAAGTGTGACAGTTGATTCTTGGCATACCTTATACAATCTTATGTCTGAATAAAGTTCTATTAAAATGTACACTGAATAGTTTGCGATCTAGACACATAGAAAACTATTTAGCCATATATACTTTTCCTTGGGAATAGAAGGATGCTGGAGCAAACACAGTCAGTTGTAATAGTGAACAGAGACATGATAATGTGCCAGGGAAATTCAGGGCCACAAATGTGGTTGCTCCTAACATTTGCTATGTCCAGAGCAAAAATTAAGTGAAAAACATTAAAGAAGTTTGCAATGAAGGCAGCTTTTGTTGGTACAAGTCCTTTTTTGTAGCTAATTAATTATATACTGTCATTTACTCAGGGTCCAGACAAAAACAAACAAACAAACAAAAACATTCCTGAGTTTATTTCAAAGGACCCTGTGTTGAACCTCTTTCAGTGTGTAGATGAAAAGTTTAGCAAAAAACCAGAATTTTACTCACCTGCAATGTTCCTTTTAATTTTCAATATAGACTAGTAGGGGTTATTTGAGTTGGGAGAATGCAATCAAATAAGGGCTTCCAGATGACAGTATGTCTAAGGATAAGAATTAGTGAGAGGCTGGGGCATGTTGATATTGCCATTATGTCCACCTCAGTTCACTGGCTGCAAAGCATACTGAGCTACAGTCAGGAGAAAAGGAACAGGGAGAAGTGAATTCTGGACTAAGGATACATGTTTGCTTGCCTCTAAATAAAGAAATTTCAGGCTTTCTCACTTCAAGGTTTTTATATCTGATTTTGAATATTTTTCATTTTCTCTGCACAGTAACTCTGTGGTTTTCATCACATTTACTTACAGGAAAGCACAGTGCTCCTGGGGCCTCCTTCTAGATACTGGAATTCTTTGTGCTGTCTATCAGCATGTGATGCAACATGTAGTTCTTGCTCAGAGCTACCTTGAGAGTGCTCAATAGATGTATTGAAGCATGGAGCAAGCAAGCTATAGATATCTTTGACTTTTATTCTTTGTTTGGCTGGATGTGGAGCGGCAGTGAGCCTTGATGAGGAAAAACGTGCAAACTGGAAATCAGCTTCTGTTTGCCTTTACACTCTTTACCAGGGCTCCATGATCTTTTGCCATTAGGCTGCCTTTACCTGTTCCTCCTCTGCACAAATTCATCTCCTTTCAGACTACCTTTGTTGTTCTCCAGACCTGACTCTTCTTTTGTCCATTCCTAGTACTCACCAGGACATCTTCCCCTACTTTTAAAATATTATCCTGTATCCCTCTCTCTCTCCTTCTCCCATTTCCCTGTTATCCCTCTCATGCCAAATTTCTCCACGTATCATGTTTTTTGGGTTCTGAGCTTTTCTAGGTTGCTTATCATGTCTATACTAATTGTCAATGTTCTCTGGCATTCACATGTCTATAACTATTAATGATTATATCATTATATAATATTAACATAATATATTATATGATATAATAATATAATAAAACTTTTTCTGACACCAAATATTTCTTTTTCAGGCCCTGAGATAGCAGCACAATCCAGTAATGAGGCTAAGAATTCCCTATGGAATGACAGTAGTATTATGGTAATTAACCCGCCATGATATATATATTAAGTAATATTTATTATTTAAAAATCACTTATAGAGAAAGGTTTTGTTTAAGGGAGAAAGAGTGTGGAAGCAGCACGCCAGAGAGTTTTCAAACACCTGTTCCGCCCCCTATCTAGGAACAGCGGGACGCTCAACTTCCTCTTCCGTCTCTTCCCTCCTGGTGCTTTAATTCTGACCTCTTTTTAGTTGACCACACCCCACTCGGCCTCAGCACTCTGAGGCATAGCTTTAGATTCCTGCTACATCTCTTCCTTTTGTCTAACTAAGAAGGTTTTAAACTAAGTATAAAACTATATATTATAGGGATCATCACAAGGTGGTGTCTGGGGAGGAGAAAGGTATTAATATAAGTGAGTTCAAACTACCCCTAGCAAACAATAAATATAAGGTGTAATTTAATGTTTAAAATGTTGATATGAGGAAATGTACAAGGATTGTTTTAAGGCTGTTTATTTTGAACAATAAAGTTTTAACATCTGAGTGTCTTTGTTGAGATGTGAAGTAATAACAATTTTAACTATTTAGTCTTTAACACCATCAAGACCTGAGAAGGAAAATATATATCCCAAGTTGGAAGTATGATAAAGTAACTTTTAAAATTTAGGAGAAGACAACAACAGTTAACTACCTGGACAGTCATTTATTATTTTTTTGTATAACAGGAGCATTTATTTTTGTGACTACTGGCCTATAATATCTGACAAGTCGTTATAGAAGCAGAGTATTTTTTGGTAAGATCATTTTATCTTGTTTAGGCAGGCTTCAGCAGTCTCTATTTTTTATCTTGCTAGTCTATATTGGACAGAGAGCATGCTGACAGCCATCAGGGCAAGTGACGTCCTTTGCCCTTGAGGCCATTATTTATCAAATAAGACAATCTTTTTGTAAGATGTTTGTGATGCTCAACACCACTTTGAGAAAGAAACGGTGATGCCAGGAGTTTTCATGTCTTTTAAGGCCAAATTTGAGATAATAAAATCTTGAATGCAATATTCTCTTTGTCTATGAAGTGGTTAAAGATGTTTATCTATTTGGTATATTTTAACATGTTTTTGTTTTTTGGTTTTTTTTGCATATCTACTTTGCTCACTTTATTTTCTTTTTTTTTTCTTCCTTCTTTATTTTGTATTTATCAAAAAAAAAACACAGTAAAAAGAATTTAAAATGTGGAAGAGTTAACAATAACTATACAGAGGATAAGAATGATAAGCATGGCTTATCAAGGGAAGAAATACAAATTGCTACACCTATATTTTCTTTGTGTTCATCTTTCCCTCTGAATTTTTTTTTTCATCCCT
>PVIH01031036.1:0-11356 GCA_004025045.1 Sigmodon hispidus | reverse complement strand
AAAGGAATTTTTGGTGTTGCTTCCTTCTGTTTCCTCTTCATTGCTCAGTTCAGGTCTTGTATTTGTAAGATCGCCACTCTCTTCTGGAGTTACCATATTGCCCTTTGTATTATTATGTAATTTCTTGCACTGACGTTTGCCCATGGGTTCAGTGGTTCACGATTAGATGGGTCCTGGTCAGTTGTGGCACTTTGGTTTGCGTGTCTCCTGTCACCTCTCTGGTCAGGGTTTGATTCTGTCTTTCAGAGACCCCTGCAGTTGTTGGTTAGCTCAGTTCGAGGTCTTAGTGGGGAGCCTTGCAGATTCCCTCAGCAGCAGGAGCTGTGGGTGTGGCCAGGTGCAGAGTTCAGCTGCCCCCTGCTCCAGAGTGTGCTGGGATGCTGCAGAGAGCACCGGTCTTGGTGGCGGAACCGAAAGCAGTGGGAGCTCAACTCTCCCTCCCAGGCCAGGATACAGGCGCTGAGGCCTGCCGCACCCTCCTCACCTCTGGTCAGGGTTCGAATCCGCCCCTCAGAGACCCCTACAGTTGGTTTGCTCAGTTCACTCAGTTCGGGGTCGCAGTAGGGGTCCTTGCAGATTCCCTCAGCAGCAGGAGCTGTGGGTGTGGCCAGGTGCAGAGTTCAGCTGCCCCCTGCTCCAGAGTGTGCTGGGACGCCGCAGAGAGCACCGGTCTCGGTCTATGTGTTCTTTCAAAACAAGCAAAGCTTTATGACTTTTAAAGAAAAAAGTAGATTATTTGACAATCCTGTAAAAGTTGGCAATCATTGGTCCTCATCTATCTTTAAAAGCACTCAGACCTAAATACCTAGATTTGCAAGCCAGTATGTCAGCAGTGGGTCATTCATGGCCAAGTCTGTCTGTCTTGTAGGAGGTTAGCCATCAGGCTCTTTGCACTCCTGGGATCTCTCATCACTCAGTTAGATATGTACAGGCCTGCTCATCAACACAGAAAGAGTTCTAACTTTCTCTCTCTCTCTCTCTCTCTCTCTCTCTCTCTCTCTCTCTCTCACACACACACACACACACACATACACACACACACACACACACACACACACACACACACATACATGCTTTGCAAGCTTGGTAAGAAGCTCTCCCTTTCTTTGCCAAAGTCTATTCAGTAATCATACCCTGGAGCTCACCTATTGCAGGTGTCTGACATTTTCTACCTGGATTTTTTTTGCAAATATTCCATCTCTTTTTAAGAATTTCCTTAGTGTATATGGGGTGTGTAGAATAATAGGTGATAGGTCATATTATAGCACCTCACACATGTATATAGTGCATTTTGATCATATTTACTCTCTCTTGTCTCCTCCCATTCTTGCTGATCCCCCTTTCTCTTTCCAACCATTTCATCCTCTTTCTGTTTCTATTTCATTTTTAAAAATATTTTTGTTTTGGTGACCTCATGAGTTCAATTAGGATTGTTTCCAGTAACATTCATTG
Organism: Sigmodon hispidus; assembly: GCA_004025045.1. NCBI lineage: Eukaryota > Metazoa > Chordata > Mammalia > Rodentia > Cricetidae > Sigmodon > Sigmodon hispidus. The sequence goes on along the minus strand of PVIH01031036.1, from coordinate 9,904 downwards.
CACAAATCCTAATTGGTTTTATAATATAAACCCTAAGAGGGATAGTGGGGAAAAGCTGAAAGATCAGAGAGACAGGAACAAGCCACAGCCACTTCTCACCCAGCCACCCCCCAGTTGGAAAGGGCAGATCCTGTCTCCACCAATCCCTCAGACTGAACAGGAGAAGCAAATAGCAAGACAAAATTTGAGGGTCAAGCTCTATCTCCTCCCACCTTATGTGCCTTTCTCTGCCTAGCCATATCACTTCCGGTTCAGACTTCCTAGTTCTAGGATTAAAGGCTTGTGTATTTCCCAAGTACCTACTGGGAGCAGAGGCATGGGATCCCAAGGCTGGGATTAACGGTGTGTGCCATCACCTCCTGGCTCTGTTTGGCCTTGAACTCACAAGAATCTCTGCCTCCCACTGAAGTTGTATGTTCTGACCTCCGTGGCTGATGCTGTGGCTGGCTCTGTCCTCTGATATTCAGGCAAACTTTATTTCTTTAGAGCATCCACAATATATTACCACAAACATGGATGAGGGGTTCTTTATAGACTCATAGAATCAATGGCTACATCACTGAAGAAAATGCCTCTTCTTCCCCACCATTCTAATTACCTATAGATCCCTTGCTCAGCCTTGATGCAGGGGAAGGGGGTTGGTTCTGGTTCACCTGAATGTACTAGGCTTTGCTGACTCCTCATGGGAGGCATTGCATTTTTGGAGGAGAGGTTGGGGAGTGGGAAAGCTGGGAGAAGAGCTGGAGGAGAGAGGGATGAGGGGGGATCTGTGGCTGATATGTAAAATGAATTTAAAAATTTCTTAAATAAGAAAGAATAAAAATTGGAATACAGAAAATGCAAAAATTGGCAAATAAGCAAAAGTAAATAAAAGAATGAAGTATGATAAAAGTACATTAGATTAAAAAAATATCAGCCAGTATTTCATCCTGAGTAGGAGGGATCTGAATTCTTTCCCTTCTTGGAATGTTTTTGTAGTAAACTGTGTTGATGTAGAAGGTATAATTTACAATTTCTATAAAACCAGATTTGAGGGTCTGAAGGGATGGCTCAGGGGTTAAGAACACTGGCTGCTCTTCCAGAGGACAGAGGTTCAATCCCTTGTACCTTCATGATAACTCAAACTGTAACTCCAATTTCAGGGCATCTGATGCTCTCTTATGGCCTTAAAGACATTGCACTCTCGTGATACACAGACATATGCAGGCAAAACATATATAACAAAATAAAAGTAGAACTTTAAAAAATTAAAATAAAATGGAATATAAGTTGATCATTAAAAACAACAGACTTAGGGTATACACTCCACCACACACACACACACACACACACACACACACACACACACACACATTGTTTATTCCAGTTATGGTTTGTTTTTTTGTTTGTTTGTTTTTGTTTTTAACCAGTTACCTTTGAGGTGAATGTCCAGCACTATGGCACTGAGTTGAGAGTGTAATTCTCAGTTCCTTCTTTGGTGCTCCATCTGGTTCAGCTTGGTGCTATGTATGGGAAAGGTGGATTATAAATGTGCACTAATACACTCAGCAATAACCTTTTGTTGTGGAGGTTATTTCTTTGCTGTCTCTCCCACTGGAATATGAACTGGCTGAGACGGGGTGCTCATCTTTTTGGTCACTGTTGCAGGCTTAGCATTCTAACACTACCTGGACCAAAGCAGATACCATTACAATGGGTTGAGTGAGTAAATTATTGCTTGGCTGCCTCTCATTGGTTATGTAAAACTAAGAGTGTGTATAATTTGGGAAAGAAATAACAGGAATTAGTTTTTGGCCTTGATTCTAGAATAACTTTGAGGTTTAGTTAATATTATTCTTTTGATACATTTCATATCCTTGTAGAAACAAATGGAAATTACCCATTTGTGTACCCACAAACAAACAAAGTTTGTAACTGAGGCTTTATGACCTAAAAGCCTCAGGTGGACTGACAAGCTCTGAGCAGAAAAGTTGTGTGAAGGCATAGACTTATCACTGCAAAACTTTATTTCAGGGAAAGATCATTTGATGCCTGAGGTCAGAGCCCAGGTCTGGTAATCTGGGAAAAAACTCAGGAATGTGCCTGACAGCCAATAGATTCAAAACTTGGTTTCATGCTGAAAATCCAGCCAGCAGATTCAGAGCTTGGGTTTGCACCAAGGATAGCCGATGGTTGTTGTACCCCATACCCCTTTGCCTAATCCTGGAATGCTAAGCCATGTAACACCCTGCTTACGTATGCTTTTCTTTAAAAACACTCTCTTTAAAAACCCTTTAAAACACACACACACACACACACACACACACACACACACACACACACACACAAAGAAAAAACAAACAAAGCAAAACTTCTGGTTTGACTGTAGAAGGGTTGATTAGCAGGAGTTTGTGGTGACCATAGTGCCTCCGTGGGCATTAGATGTGACCTACTGTGCTTTCTTCATGTGTAAACAAGCCTAACCAGGCTTGAGGAACTTTAGATTTTAGTTTTTATGTATCGTATATTTTAGAGAAAAGAGAAATTTTATTACTGCATGGGATTCTTTTAGCTATTCTGAATGTTTTGCTTTTTTATATAAAGTTTAATATTGATTTTCAAAAACAATAATGGAAAATAAAAAACAAAACCCTCTCACCCCAAGCTTGTGGCTGAAAATTCTTCGTTAAGCTGGAAAAAAGGGTTTTGATCTGGGTTCTTTGAATCTGTTCAAATGAATAAACTGACTCTTGTGTGTTTACAATGGATTCTGGCTTCCTAGTGGCCTTTAGGGGGTCCCTTGACATGGGTACAATATTTGGTGCATTGTCTGGGAACCCCCAAGGCCCCCACAGACTCTGGACTGGAAGGTCTGTCTCTGAGTGGTGTCTTTCTGACTGGTAGGTGTCTCTGAATGGTGTCTGGCATCTGCCTCATCCTGTTCATGTTTAGTATCATGTCTGTTTGTCCATGTTTAGTATCGTTTCTGGAGTACACTCAAATTGGTGATTGTGACCAGGCCCGGTCAGGAGCAGACGTGCTGGAGAACTGTGGTCACAAAGGGGACTCAGCAAGTGTCCCATACCTGTTGAGGTCAGAGAACCTCAGATCTATAGGGCTGGAAAATATTCCAGGCCTCAGTGGTGGGGATGAAGTGAGTGCCCTGTGTCTGTTGAGGTCAGAGGGCCTCAGACCTATAGGGCTGGAAGACTTCCAGACCTCAGTGGCGGGGATGCAACAAGCACCCCGTATCTGTGAGAACAGCGGGCCTCAGATCTGTACGGGGACAGAGTGCCCAGTAATGAATGCCATGGGACAGATGATTTCTCCTCTGGATTTACTCTTAACCCATTGCCGAGATGTTAGCACCCTCAGTCTTCTGTGGTGCCTGTGTTTCTCTGTATTTGTGTTCTTGATTGTGAAGAACACCATCAGACAGGTGACTTCTTCCCCTCTGGACTTACTCTTATTTCATTACCGGGATGTTAATGCACATGCTCATAATCTTTCAGTCATAATTAAAGAGTCTAAACTTGCCACCCTTTGCAGGTTATGATGGTCAGCACTTGGTCAGCACTGGCCTCTGGAGGGAACCTTTGATTTGGCCCTCATTGGGGCAGTAGAGAAAATGGTCTTCAGACCACAAATAGGATACCCAACCAAGATTCCTACATAGTGGTCTGGAGAAACTTAGTAGAGGACCCCCTTCTGAGATTAAACCATTCTTGGCCCAACAGGTCAAGGTCCTGGCAGTTACAAAGAGAGGCTTACCCTTCAAGACCCCATTGACTCGTAGGCTGGAGGTCCTTTGGAACGGCAGCACAGAGGATGAAATCTCCCCTCCTTATGCTCTATGCCCCCAATCCTGGCACTGCCAACCCCAAGTGGGATGACTGTGCACAGCTTTTGCAGGTCCCCTTTATGACATAGGAGAGAGATCAGATACAGACCAAGGCTCAAAAGCTGGTTCAGGTCCCTATAGGAGAGTCCACAGCTGACCAGGCTATGGCAGAAGGCCTCCTAGTCTGTTGTCAGACTCTATTGGTGGGTCTCCTAGTGGCTTCAAGACAGCCTGCGAATTTGAGTAGGGTCTGTAGCATAGGGCAGAGAGCAGATGAGGGTACAGCAGCATTTATGAAATACATACAGGAAGCTTCCAGGAGATATATGCCCTACGATCCTGGGGCCCAGGAAAATTCTACTGCAATGACTTTGGCTTTCATTGAGAATGTTGGAGATTTAGTAAAGGTGGCTATGGAAGTGCATGATGAAAAGGACAGTGCAGAAAAAAAATCAAAAGGGAATGGAATGAGACTCAGCCCATCTCTAGCATGCTGCTGGCTACTGCTGTGAAATTGGAAGAGCACTGGAGGCAACTTAGATGTCTGGCAGCTGGAGAGAAAGATGCAAAATCAAGAGATACCTTTGGGTTGAAAAACTTCTGCAACATTTTCAGTGAAGCTCTGCATGAGGACCTGGATGGGTACCGGACACAGAACCCCAAAATCAGTCTATTACAATATCAATATGTCCTGCTGATTGCAGTCACAGGCCAAGAGACCTGCCTGTCTGGGCCTGAGTAGCTATTATAGACCCTGGGGGACCTAGGGTTTTGAGCCCCAACCAAGAAGACCCAAATCTGCAGCAAGTAACATACCTCGGGTATATCCTGAAGGAAGGGCAGTGGTGGCTTTCAGACATAAGAAAAAAGAGAGAACTTGGGATTCCCACACCTAATCCTGCCAGGAGAGTAAGAGAGTTTGGATGGCCACCTTGCCTCTGCATAATAGTGGCTTTGGCCCAACTTGTCAGGGGTGCTGACAAGTTGACCTAGGACAGATTCTCACCATAACTAGCCCCCCACACACACACACTTGAAGGAGTTCTCAAGCAGCCCCCTGATTGGTGACTGAACAATGCCAGAATGACATACCATCAGACTCTGTTGCTTAACCCTGCCAGAATAACTTTCCAGGTGCCCTCAGCTCTGTATCCAGCTACTCTACTACCCGAACTGCCTAATCCAGACCTAGAAGCACCATTGCACAACTGCCCTGGGATCCTGACCCAGATGCACAGCAGCATTAGGACCAGACTTGTGGGACATCCTGCTGCCTGGTGCAGAGGTTGTCTGGTATACTGATGGTAGCAGTTTTGTGCAGGATGATCAAAGGTATGCCAGAGCAGCAGTTGGCACTGCAGAGCCAATGCCACCTGGCCAATGGGTAGAGATGACAACCCTAACTAAGATATTAGAACCAGGACAAGGGCGGAAGGTTAACATCTATACTAACAGCTGGCATGCTTTTGCCTTGGCACATGTGCATGGGGCAATATATAAAGAAAGGGGACTGATAACTACAGAAGGAAGAAGTATCAAAAATAAAGATGAGATCCTGACTCTCCTTACAGCTCTATGGTTACCCAAAAAATTGATCATTGTCCATTGTCCGGGCACCAGAGAGGGGAATGGACCTGTCCTCAGGGACAACAGTCTGGCGGATGGAACCACCTAGCAGATGGCACTCCAGACTGATGTAGTTTTTGTATGTGTGTTAGTAAACCCTGGGGCACCGAATTTACCAGAAAATCCTGGGTATACTAAGGAAGAGCTTTTCTGGATTGAGACCCTGTCTATAACCCAGTGCGTAGACAGGTGGTGGAGAGCTGCAGACAATAAAATTATCTTGCCTGAGAACCTGGGAGACAGACTACTTACCAGGCTCCATCGATCCCCTTATGTGGGAACACAGAGAATGCAGGACCTTATTGTAAACATTGTCACCAACTGCAAAGTCTGTCAACTCACCAGTGCTGTTGCCAACCCTGAAAACCCTGGGTCTTGACTCAGGGGAAAGAAGCCTGGAGCCTACTGGGAAATGAGCTTCACTGAGATAAAACCTGGCAAATATGGTTGCCAGTATAGCCACCTGGACCCACCATTCCCACACCAGGCAGGTGGACCCCTTCACACTCAAGGAAGATTTCCTGAGTGAAAGATGGGAAGCTTCAAAAGATCCAGATAGCCCCCTCCAAGTGGTAACATGGCTCCTACTGAGGATTTTGCCTGCTGAGACTAGGACCTTGAGAAGTCCACGTGCACCTTGGAGTCACACCTGGATGGAACTAGAGATAGGAGAGTCCCATTAGAACTCTCCGGGACCAGTCAAGAGGGGGAAATGTGAAGGCATAGATTTATCATTGCAAAACTTTATTTCAGGGAAAGATCATCTGATGTCTGAGGGCAGGGCCCAGGTCTGGGAATCTGGGAAAGATCTCAGAAATGTGCCTGACAGCCAATAGATTCAAAACTTGGTTTTGTGTTGAAAGTTTTGTGTTGACAGCCAGTAGATTCAGGGCTTGGGTTTGCGCCAAAAGGGTAGCCAATGGTTGCTGTGCCCCATACTCCTTTGCCTAATCCTGGAATGCCAAAACATGTAGCATTCCAATTGCATATGCTTTTCTTTAAAAAAATTGTCTCACCTCTGAGCTCATGGCTGAAAATCCTCTGCCGTGCTGGAGGAACCATGGGTTTTGACCCAGGTTCATTTGAACCTGTCCAAATGAATAAACTGAACCTGTATATTTACAATGGAATCCAGACCCCTGGTGGTCTTTGGGAGTCCCCTGACATGGGTACAACAGTTGACATGACTGATAATGCTTGTGAAAACCTCTGATAAGGAGACCCACATCCCAGAGCCCCCTCCCACCCTCCATACCTACCATTCCCAGACTGAGGGGAGCTGACCAGCTGATGGACTCTTCTATCTCTAAACTTCTCCCCTTTCCATCCTATAAAACCACAAGACCCCCACGCCATGTGCATACAGCCACCACTTCCAAAGAGAAATAGCTGCCCTTCAGTAGTTCTGGTTAAAGCGCGGTTCTGCTTCTGGGGTTGCCTGTCTGTTTCTTTGTATTTCTACATTGCTTTCATTTATCTCAATCTGAACAGTTACTATTTTTGTTCTGAGACAGGGTCTCACTGTGTAGCTTTGGCTGGCCTGGAACTCACTCTGTAGACCAGGAACACACTAGGAAGAACACACAGAGATCCACCTGACTCTGCCTCCTGAGTGCTGGGACGTGTGCCACCACGCCCAACTAATTGCTACTGCTTTGACAGTTAGGGTGTGGGGCCTCCTTAACAGACAGCATACCCCTTCTTTACCATGTTTAATGGCAAGTCCACTTGCTAAGGGGACAAAAAGCTAGAAGTTGCCAGAGAGGGCTGATGGTTTTTCCACTTGCGATGGTTCCAGAGTCTTGCTGCTTTTTTATTTACTCTATCCCAAGGGACATAGAATGATGTAACTGGGTGCTAAATTCAGGAAGAATAAATGCAGTCTGCTCAGCTCAGCAACTTGTTTTCCATTGGTGAGAGAACGTCCTTTGGGTATCTGTTCCTCTCTGATAGGTTAGCCCCTCAGTCTTTCCTGTCTATCCACCCAGGCAGGAGGTCTGTTTCCACCATCCTGAGGTGCTGAAGCTGCCCCTGTCATTCAGACACCTGTTCCACTTCATAAGTCTTTCAGACAATGAAGGCACTTCTCCACTTTTAAATCCTACTCTTTGAAAATTAATTCTCAAATCACTGAGAATCCAGGAGAGGAAGAAGGTGCCGTCTGTGAAGCTGTTGAGTGAGTCTGGATATTTCCCTGACACTATACTGTGAGCAATTGTGTACTAGGCCCCTCAACCACATGAAAATGGATTGCAAAGCCTGAGGGAAAATCCTCCCCTTTCTATAAAGTGTGATGTCTCTTAACCGGGATCAAGTTGATGACACAAAGTGTAGCCTGGTTGCTGGGGGGGGGGGTAGATACTTGAGCAGGAGAGGCTGAAGATGACTTTTTCTTCCAGGATGAGAAAACTTGAAGAGCTTTAAAGTGTGTGTGTGGGGGGGGACATAAGAAAGAGAACAAAAGGAAGCACTTGTGGGAAAAAGGGCAAGATGGAGTCAAGGATGAAGGGACGCAGGAGGGTGGGGGGTGGAGGTTGGGGTGCGGGGTGGAGGCTGAAGGAGAAACTGGGTGATTTTTCAGGTGCACATTGGAGAATTGATAGATTCTTGGCTGAGTGCTCTTGGGATTTTGAATTTCCCAAAATGCTTAGCATATAACCTAACTTAGTATGACCAATTAATGTGTGTCATTTTTGTTTTTTAATTTGGAAAAGGTTGGGGTTCTGTTGTGAATAGTTCACCACTGCATGGGAAGAGACTAGAGAGTCTTATTCTAACTATATGGCTGGGAAGTTGTAGGCAGGAGGGGATCAGCAACCACCCGGAGGTCACAAGCCAATATGCTATGAGGATGAAAATCTAGAAGTCATTTCAGAGGGCTGGAGCCCAGGACTGTGACAGGCTGCGTGAGAAAGACAGGACAGGGGTTGGCAGGCTTTCCATCTCAGGAAATGTGCCATTAGCTTTTATTGGTTGTGAAGGGACCCTGGTTATCACTGTCGGCAAGTCAAAACCTGAGGTTTTGATTTTGGGATACCTGTTTCTAACAGTGAGGGTTGTGTTGCTGGCACCAGTTTGAACCCTCACTGGACTGGGAATGGGCTGAAAGCCAGAAGAGGAGGAGCTGGGAATTCTTGCCAAATATCCTAGGCTCAGAGGGACCAGAGAGGAAAGAAGATGTTAGGACAGTTGTGTGGACCTTCTGTTCTGGGGGCTTCTGATTTTCCTCCCCCTTCTTCCCGAACATCCTCTCTATTCACTGTTTCCCCAGCTGCCTGAGGCCTGTTCCCCAGAGCCCCTCTATGGCCTGGGTTCATGTACATTCTCCAACCATCTTAATTTCTGTTCCCAGGCTCTGTGTAAACCTCTCTGCACGGAGTTGCTGATGCTCAGGAACATTTACTAAAATACTCACCCACACTGACCTTCCACAGAGCCTTGCAAGTGCAAATCCAGATGTTCAACAGAGTCAAGCTTTCCAGGAGTAACCATTGACCAGTAGGGTCAAAACCTGAGGGACAAATGCTCTCATCTCCTGTCGATTTTGCAGAAAGTTTTGGCAGATTTCTGTGGGGTGTTAGGTGCTGGTGAAATGGGGTCCCACTGCATATGAGATCAACCCTGAGGGTATGGCTCCCCTTAACTTTCCCCTCCTTTCACAGGACTCCCCCAAGCCCTGCTTCCTGGGATCACCTCCAAAAACATACCACCTGCACCCTAGCTTGCTCAGGCTTTGCTTTTTTTGGTAAGGATATTTTTGTATCTCGTCTTTCAATATTTGCACCTCTTAATTTTCTTGTTTCATTCATTGACTAGGCTATATTATTTCCTGCTGTGGCACAGCTGCAGGTTCGCTGAGCCTGCTCTTAACACAGACGTGGGGGAAAGAGAGCGGAGTAAATGTGCAGAAATTCTAGCTGTAGCACTTTAAGATGAGACCAGCTTTGAAAATAGGGCCTTTTCAGCTTACACCCAGGTCATTGGAGTAGCCCTGTGCAGCAATGTCCCAAGACATAGATAGGGTTGTTTGGATACAGACATAACTTGGCAAGGACAGAGTTTGGGTGGTGCTTCTATAAGCTCAGGAAAGCCAAAGGTGCCTTCCAGTCTCCAGAAGTTAGGGCAGAAACACACAGATCTGGAGCACATTCTTCTTTCCACCTTCAGAAGAAACCAGCCTTGATGATTCCTTGGTCTTGAACTTCCAGTCTTGAGAACTCTGAGACAGAAAGTACCTTCTTTTATTCAAACCTCTTCACTTTGTGGCATTTTGTTAAATCAACTTAGCCCATAAGTGCATCCCCCACCCCCAAATGATCCCACTGGCAGATGCTTTGAGAGTCTCAAACTGTCACTCCTTGTTCAGCTCAACTTCAAACAAACCTGTTTTTGTGGCTGTGTGTGGTGTGGAGTGCATGCCATGGTGTGTGGTGTGGGGTGCATGCCATGGTGTGTGGT
>PVIH01031035.1:0-11358 GCA_004025045.1 Sigmodon hispidus | reverse complement strand
GACAGTTTAATGGCATGGGCAGATTGTTGAACCTTTTGCAGTGAGACCATTTCATTCCTGTTGTATGAACTGGTTTCTCAGGGCTCATTTTCTACAGTGGAACACCTTCTTTAGCCTTGATACTAGTGGGAGGGACTTGTTTGTATCTCATCTGGATATTTCTGACCACACTGAGTCACCTTGGGAGTCTTTGCCCTCCCTGGAAAAAGGATGGGGACATGCATTGTGGGGAACCTGAGGGAGGACAAAGGAGCTGAGAGAGGGGGAGCAGTGGTGGGTATGGAAAAAAACCTTTTTAAATTAAAAAAAATCACAACCAAACTATAGAAACGCGACATATATGGAAAACTTCTAACAACAAAGGGAAGGAACATGAATTGTGCTGACATTCTTATGGAAAATTCTCTACTGTAGGTCATAAACCTGGCAATAAGAAAGATCACAGTAAGGTAAAAGCATAAAAATAGATTCTACACCTCACACAAAACTGAATTTAGAAATAAAGAGGAGAAGATTGAAAAATTTAAAAATGCATGAAATTTAAAGTATAAGATCTTTAAATTAAACAATAGCTAAATAGTGGTTGTGTCTCTGATTCTTTTGCCTGCTCTTGGAAGTCTTTTCCTCCTACTTGGTTCCCCTGTTAAGCCTTGCTATGAGGGCTTTGGCCTTGTCTTATTGTATATGTCTGTGTTTGGTGGTTGTCTCTTGATGGCCTGCTGCATTCTCAAGGGAAATGAAGGGAGAGAGGATCCAGAGGAGAAGAGAAGTAGATTGGAGCTGGGAGGAGTGGAGGGAAGGAAAACTGTGGCTGGGATGCATTGTGTGAGAGAAGAATCTATTTTCAATAAAAAGAAAAGAAATACAAATGTTTTTACATTAGTATAGGTGAAGATATATACATATATATATGTATCATACTCAAATACCTAAGATATAGTTAAAACTGCTTATTGGAGGAAGTTGTTACTATAAATATTTAAATTATGTAAGATGAAAGCAAAGTGAAGAGATTAATATAATTTTCCATTTGAGAAAAATAAGAGTAAATGAAAATTAAAATTAAAGTTGAAAGAAGTAATAAATATTAAAATAGATATTACTGGAACTGTAGAAAACCAACACAAAAAGGAAAGAAAACAGAATTCAGCTCTTTAAAAAGATAAAAAGATGGATCAGGGTTTATCTATCTTGTTGACTTTCTCAAAGAACCAACTCTTTGATTCATTGATACTTTGTTCTTTTTGTTTCAATTTTATTGATTTCAGCTGTAAGTTTGAATATTTCCTGCCATCTACTCCTTCTCTGTGAGTTTGCTTCTAATTGTTCTAAGGCTTTCAGCTGTGCTGTTAGTTCTCTATTGTGGGATTTCTTTAGGTTTTTCCATATAGGCATCTAGTGCTATGAACTTTCCTCTTAAGACTGTTTTCATTGTATCCCACAAGTTTGGGTACATTGTGGATTCATTTTCGTTAAATTCTAGGAAGACTTTGATTTCTTTCTTAATTTCTTCCTTGACCAGAGGTGGTTCAGTTGAGTGATGTTTAGTTTCCATGAGTTGGTAGGCTTTCTTTGGGTTTTGATGTTGTTGAACTTTAGGACCTGGTAGTCCAATATGATACAAGGGATTATTTCCATTTTTTTGTATCTATTGATATTTGCTTTATGACCAACTTGTGGTCAGTATTAGAGAACATTTCATGAGGAGCTGAGAAATGTGTATATTCCTTTGCAAACAAAATTAAGAAACTTTCAGAAAATAGATTACTCTAGAAAATATTTTAAGCTGTAACTTAGGCTCAGAAAGACAAATACCACATATTCTGCCTGTCTCTCTGTTTCTATCTTTGTTTCTGTCTCTGTCTGTATGTCACCCCTCTCTATGTGACTCTGAGTATATGTGGGCATATGTGTCTATAGTATATACACATGTGTATGTACTGTGTGCTCTCTTCCAAAAGCCATTGGAGGACATTAGGTGTCCTGGTCATTTCTCTTCACCATATTTCCATAAGAATGCGTCTCTCATTGTAACTAGAACTAAGCTGGCAACCAACAAGCCCTAGAACCCACTTGTTCTTTCCACTTGTCTATAAGCACTGTGTTATAGGAGCATGCACTCATACTCAACTCTTTATGTGAGTGGAGATTTCAGCTCAGTCCTTAGGTTTGTGCAGATGGCAAGCATTCTTACTCACTGAGCCATCTCCCATCTCAAGTCTCTTTCTTATGTGAATCCTAGCCTCTAATATATATTATATATAATTTATATATACATTTGTGGAAGTCAATGTAAGTATAAATTGTAAGACTACTATTATGTTCACAAGAGGGAAAATCATAATTTAAGGAAAGTGTGTAGAGAGGGTATTAGAATACTGGTGTTTTGGAAGTGGAAATAGAAATACTGGAGGGTGAAGGACAGAAGTGTGAATGAGAACCAAGAGAACAGTCAGTGAAGTTCATGTGGATGTACGATGTGAAATTCCATAAGGAAATCCTATTACATTTCATGCTAGCTAAGTAAGAGATGACCTTCAAGCTCATAACTGAGCCTATGCCCTTAGTCAGTTTTCATGACAAACTGGAAATAAGCTGTCATTGATTCTCACTCATACCCCATGACATACAGGGAACATAAGATTCCTTTTTTTCCCCCTTAGCCATTTTTATTCTTCTTTTCAATGTTCTCTGTTTAGATCCAAGCTCATTTTTAAATGAGTCATTTGTTTTAGGTATTCTTTTTTTTTAAAAGTCCTTTATAAGGTATATTTTTTCACTTTTTATGTTTATCTTTTTTCCTTTTTTTAATTTTTATTCGAGAGGACCTGAGTTCAATTTCCAACATTCACATGGCAACTTACAACTATATGTAACTCCAGTTCCAGGAGATCTAACACCATCATACATAAATCCATTAAATCAATGCACATAAAATAAAAATAAATAAATGATTTTTTGGGGGGCTGGAGAGATGGCTCAGAGGTTAAGAGCACTGATTCCTTCTTTAAAATTAAAAAAATGTATATGTCTGTGTCTATGTGTGTGCAAATGCACACAGAGGCGCCATCAGAGCTCTTGAAGATGTAGTTATAGACATTGTTGACACTTGATATGGGTGCTGGAATCAAAACTGACAGAGCAGTAGGTGCTCTTAGCTATGAAGCCCTTAAAATTAATTTTCTGTGGATTCCTTTTAAAATGAAACATGCCTATTTCAGAAAACTTCTGAAATAACCTCATGGGCCCCTGAGCCTAAGTAAGGAAGTAACATACATACATGCTTAAGTATCAGGGCACTGTAATGGCAATACAATATTGGCAGGTTTAGACAGGAATAGGCAGGAGACTTCAGTTTATTATTTTACAATGGTAACATTTGGTTTACAGATAAATAATATGTTATTTGTCTGTAGTTACTCATCTCCTTTCTTTGATTGTTATCAAGTTCCACTCTCATCTCTCAATATGTAAATTTTTTAAGTTTGTCTCATTCTAATTCCTTTCCAGCTAAACCCATTGTCAGATAAATTTCCTGAGAGATACAATCATCTTATCCAGTTTCTAGGGAGACTCTATAACTGATGCTTTTAATCCAGTTTAGATCCAGAGCCTGCCATTTAAGGTTCTCAGTAAACTGACCCACTGAGACTTCTCCAGTGTTTGACACTTTGTTAGCATTATCTCACTGGTCACTGTTTTCCCCAATTCTTCTCCCTGTCACACTCATTTTCATAGACATAGGTTCTACTAACTTTTGTTTCATTGTAAATGTGATCATTTTTCCTCTTTAAGGTACAGTTTAATTCTGATGTTATTTAATAACTAAGCATTAGAGGTACTATAACTTCCTTTCTGAGACATAAACACACAGGAAACTGGAGGTATATGCTCAGATCCCAGATTCATTGTGGTGGAAGGGATGAGCTTGAACAAACTATTCAATATTTCCAATATGAATTTTTATTCAAGAAAAATGTCAAAAATAATTAATTACTTGTTTTGTAGTATATATGAAAAGTCTCACATACTGCCTGGAAGATATGATGTTTACACGAAACTATCATTGCTTTATATTTGAAAAATTGTTTGATGACTAAATACTGTGGTTTAAATCAAACCACTAATTTTCTACCTTATAAATTACTTGAACATTGCATCAATACCTTGTATATATTCTATGACCATATCAATATTTAGTGCCAGTTTTTGCTGTCTTAATCACATGAATAAACAGAATGTCAGTGATCATGGCAGAAAAGTTTAGTTAATGATCATATTTGATAAATGAAATTCCATATTTATGAACAAACAAAGAATTACATAAAGTTCTTAGAAATTTTATCATAAAGGTTATAATTTTAAACTACATGTTAGCAAGGCTCCAGAATACAACTGGTCTTCTTCATAGGAGGAGAGTAAAATTTTATATATCAAATATGAAATGTTCATAATGAGAGACAATGCATTATGTGAATGAATGTTCATGCATAGTATCTTTTTTCAGTTCCTATTTTTTCTTTTATTTCTTTTTTAAAAAGTTTTACTTTTTGTTTTAAAGGGTTTTTTTGTTTTAATTTTATATACCAACCACAGTTCCCCTTCCCTTCCCTTCTCCTACTAGCTCCCAGCTTCTCCCCATCCTACGCCTCATCCACTTCTCAGAGAAGGTAAGGACTCCCACAAGGAGTCAATATGGTCTGCATTTGAAGTTGATTCAGAACTAAACCCATCCAGCATATGAAAGCTGAGCAAAGTATTCCTCTATAGGAATGGGTTCCAAAGCCGGTTCATGCACTATAGATAAATCCTGGTCCCACTGTCAGAGGCCCCGCAATCTGCCCAATACACACACTGTCCTTTGCATTTAGAGTTCCCAGTTTCCAACTGTCATGCAGGTTTCCAACTGTCAGTCCAGAGCCAATGAGATTCCAGTAGCTCAAGTCTTTCTGTGGGTTTCCCCATCATGATCTTGACCACTTTGCTTATATAATTCATCCTCACTCTCTATGACTGGATTGGGAGATTGGGCCAGAATTCTATGCCTTTTTAAAAGTTTCTGTTACTTAATTTTTCCTTTTTTTCCTCATTTATTCATTGTATTTAATTCTTAAAAGTAGATAGCACAGCAGCAAATTTAGTGAAATTTTAGGAAACCAGGTGCATATGGATCCAGGTTCCAAATAGTATCATTGTAAGGAAAGCTGAAGATCCAAGACACTCCTGCTAAAGATTTACCCTCTTTCAATGAAATAAGAATGCTTTTGCTTAAGGTCCACTAATAAATAAATACATCTCCTGTTTATTCTTCTGGGTTTGTGAGACCTCGCTCAGGAGGATATTCTAAAAATCCATCCATTTGCCTGCAAATTTTAAGATATATCATTTTTTCTTACTTCTGAGAAGTACTCCATTGTGTAGATGTACCACAGTTTGTTAATCTACTCTTCAGTTGAGGGGCATTTAAGTTGTTTTCAGATTCTTACTATCACTAATAATGCTGCTATGAACATAGTTGACTTAATGCTTTTGGGGTGCGAATGTGTGTCTTTAGGGCGAATGCCTAAAAGTGGCTTTGCTGGATCCTTGGGAGATTGATTTCCAGTTTTCTGAGAAATGGCCATACTGAATTCCAGAGTGGCTGAACAAGTTTACACTCCCACCAACAATGGATGAGTGTTCCCCTTGCACTTCATCCTCTCCAGCATAGGTTATCATCTATGTTTCAGTCTTAGCTATTCTGACAGATGTAAGGTGGTATATCAAAGTTGTTTTGATTTGCATTTTTCTGATGGCTAAAGATGTTGAGAATTTTTTCAAGTGCCTTTCAGCCATTTGCAATTCTTCTGCTGAGAATGCATCAACGTACCCAACTTCAAGCTATACTAGAGAGCTACAGTAATAAAAACACCCTGGTAGTGGCATAAAAACAGACTTGTAGATCAATGGAATCGAATTGAAGACCCTGACATTAACCCACACACATATGAACCTTTGATTTTTGACAAAGAAGTAAAAAATAAATCATTGGAAAAGTGATAGTATCTTCAACAAATGGTGTTGACATAACTGGATGGCAGTGTGTAGAAAAATGCAAATATATCCAAGCCTGTCACCTTGCACAAACTCAAACCCAAGTGGATCAAAGACCTCAACATAAATCCAGCCACACTGAACTTGATAGAAAAGAGAGAAGTTTTTTAAGGCGAAGGACACAGTTATTAAGACAGAACAACAACCTACAGAATGGGAAAATATTTTCACCAACCCTACCAGTGACTGAGGACTGATCTCTAAAATATAGAGAGAGCTCAAGAAACAAGTGTCTAAAACCCCGAATAACCCAAATAAAAAATTGGGTTCATGCATAATATCTTAAATATCTAAAGTCAGATAAAAAGCATCACAGAAAATATAAAGTCACTGCTCAACAATTTGTTACTGAACAAAGGGTTCAAATTTGAAAGCAGGATATCTTCCTGAGATGCTGTGGGATCAAGAATTTTTGCAACAGTAAAGTGAAGATTACCTTATTTATACTAAATTTTATCCTTTAAAATTGCTGTACATTTGAAAACCTGCCACACTCATGAATAAAACTAACAGCTCAAGATGGTCCCAGTTCCTTAAATTTTAGAAGTAAATTTTAACAGAATATTTTCTCAAAATAATTTTAATTCAAATAGCCTAATACATTAACATTTTTTTTTGTGTTTTTTTATACTTTCTCTGTACCTGTAGTTTTGGAGAATTGTAGTATCTAGATGAGAAGATACTTGCTTCACAGTATTACAATACTATCTCTTTTTCAAGGTTCTTTTAATCACGTTAATTACTTCCTTATTTCTCAAACTATAAATAAAAGGGTTTAATAAAGGAATTACTAGAGTATAGAAAATAGCAACAGGTATGTCTTCATCTCCTTCATTAAATGAACTTGGTCGAATATACATGTAAAGAAGAGAACCATAGAATATTGACACAGACAGAAAGTGGGATGCACAAGTAGATAAGGCTTTTCTTCTTCCTTCTTTGGACTTCATTGTGAATATAGTAAAAAGAATATAGAAATAAGATACCAAGACTATAGTAATAGAAAAGATTTGAACCGATCCTGAAAAGATGAGTATCATCAATTCATTGATATAAGGATCAGCACATGAGAGTCTATATAATGGAAGAACATCACAAAAAAAGTGCTTGATCACATTAGACCTACAGAAGGTTAACCTGAACAAAAAGGCTATGTGAATGATGGAATGCACATTTCCTGCTATGTAGGCTCCTGTGGTCATCTGAAGGCAGAGCTTCTTGGACATCATGGTGTGATACTGCAGTGGGTTGCATATGGCTACATAGCGGTCATAGGCCATGGCTGCCAGAAGGAAGCAGTCTGCCGTTTCAGCAAGACAGAGAAAATAGAACTGTGCCATGCATTCATAGAGAGAAATCCTCCTGTCCACAGAAAAGAAGTTCTCCAGCATCTTGGGAGTGATGGCACAGGAACAGCAGGAATCCATGAGAGCCAGGTTACCCAGGAAGATGTACATGGGTGTGTGAAGACGGCGTTCCAGGTAGATCAAGACCACCAGTCCGAGATTGCCCACCATGGTGACCAGATAGATGGTCAAGAATACCAAGAACAGAAGGATCTTCAGATCTGGATGATCTGAGAATCCCACCAGGATGAACTCTGTTGTCAAGGAGTAATTATCCTCAGTCATCTTTAGCTTCACTGTTGACAAGTGAGAAGCATATATGATTACAACTGTGAGCTGATAATTTTCCACTTAGTAATGATTATGATAATAACAATAAATTTGTACAGCAGAATAGTTTCTTCTGCAAACATCACTCTTTGTTCCCCAAATGTAGCTCCTATATTTTGATGGCTGTTTTATTCTTAAAGAGTCAATTTATGAAGTGTATAGGCACGTTTTAATAATCCTGGTGGATGCTTAAAGTGGAAAAGAATTTTGTTTTGTTTGTGCATAAAGAATCAGGCAAAATTAGGCTATCTAAATTTTGCTCATTGTCTGCAAATAATTCCACTGTTAATTTTTTGAGGTTTTTAAAATACACTTAAACCAATTACCATGCAAGAAATATGATAAAACAGTTATTATATATTGTTATAGCAGAGAGAATCTTTGAAAAATCATAGAAATCTGTGATACAGCTCAGTTGGTAGAATGATTACTCGCCATGCATGGATCTGAGAATTCTACTCTCATTGCCTCAGAAACAGGGCATGTTTTTCTTTGCAGCACTCATGACCTGAAGGCAGGTAATCAGAAGATCAAGGTCATTCTTAGCCACCTAGTGAATGAAAGCTAGCCTAGAATGCAGGAGATTTTGTGTCAGAACAAGTGAATAATAAAATATGCATCAATTAGTATTAAATCATTTACTTAATTGCTAATTTAATACATATTAGAGATGGCAAAAATATTACAAGAGACTAAGGGCTATGTGAAAATTAAATCATCTTAGATGAAGAAATAAATATTTCTAATGTATCAGTCTTATTCCCTTTAAACAATAATTCTTCCTATGGTATTATTTCAGTTGAGTATTTTTTACAGATACTTTTTCTCCTTATCCTCTTCATTTGTTAAGGGGCATTTTAAAAGTCATACTAGCAAAAAAGTTTAGTTTAATAGACTTAAGTGATCTCATTTTCTGTATTATGTCACAAACCATCCTTGTGACATTAAATCTCCCAAATATGTCACATAATATTCACTACATTCTTTTTGCAAATATATCTGAAAGTTTTTCTGACTAAATTACTAATATTGTGGAAGTTATTTGTTACAAGCATCTGTGAAAGACAATACAGGAGGCATTGGGAAAAAGCAGAGCTAATTCCAATCCTAGATCCAAAGCCTGGGTTCGGTGACCTTGTTTCTGTGATCTTGAGTGAACTCTGATTTGCAAATATGAGCATTGCCTTAAGAAGAGTCTACTAAAGAAGTTGAAAAATTGATATCATAAGAAGTAGGTACATTCCTTTATATTTCTTTCTTGTTCCTCAGAACATATGATTTTTTTCTGGCAAATAAGTTAAAATAAAATTATCATTAAACTTCAGTTTTTAATACTTAGAAAAATTCCAGAAAAATAAATTTTGTTTTGCTTTAAAAGACTGTTTCACATAATTAATATTTCACTAGAAGTTATTGATTAATCACTAACTTGATGGTCAAAATGGGTTTGGCTTTTTCATAATCAAAACATCAAGTGGGTATTAGGAGAAATTTTACTGCTATGATAACTAAAAGCAATTCATATAGTTAAGTAAAGCATGAATGTCTTTCAATGTACATGCCTGTGTTATTAGAGAATGTTTTGGAACTTTTCCTGTATAGCTTGAAGTTGTTTTATCAGAAAGCTATATTAATTACTGTTCTTTGTCTCATTCTTCTTTAATAGCATTCAGGTATTAGAGGAACTATCAATATTATGAAGTTGAAATCTATAACATAAAAGGAAAATTTTATAGAAGTAAATCTGCTACTTATTATAAAAATTCTTTCAGTAAATGTGTTAGAATACCTCTCTTACCTTGAATACCAAGGAATTTTTCATAGTGAAGAATTGACTTTATGGTGAAGGTCTAAACTTATAACTAAGTGTCTTGTTGCATTCAGAGAAAATAATTAGAGACAATCTAAAATCAGTGTTACTTATGTCCACCACAGGCAAAATGTTCCAACAAATCCTTAAGGAATTTACCTGTAGTGCAGACCATTCCCCTGAGATATTAACCTGTAAATCATGCAATACCCTGTGAGTTAATGGTGTTAAAACAAATGAGTTTTGGCCACATTTATTTGAAGATAATTTGGCAGATTTCTAACTAACTGACTTGATTCGTATAATTCATTTCACAATGTGTACATAAAATATCAACCAGTATGTGTAATGTAAAAATGTACTTCATTGGAGAAAACTGATTTTATTTCTTCCCAGCAGGCATTAGTTGTAAATAGATTCTTAGTTAGGGGTGGGACTTTGTGTTCACATCCCCTTCTCAGTCTAGGGATTTTGTCTGTTTGAACCTGTGCTAGTCTTTTGCATGCTTCCATACTCTCTGTGAGTTCACATGTGCACCAATCCTGTTGTGTCTGGAAGATGCTGTTTCTGTGGAGTCATTCACATCCTGAACTGACACCTTTTTATATTTCTTAAATAGAACAGTATAAAGAGAAAGAAGAATAACTGACTATTTTTAAAAATGTGTCCCAGATACTGCCCATTGACTTGTCTCCCCACCTCTCATTACTTTTCACACTTTTCTCACCTTTGTTACCAAGTGTCTCACTTTCACTTGTGTAGGTATGCCTAGAATTTTCTGGCTCATTATATACCTTCCTATTCAACTGTATTATCACTTCATACAGTTCTTCTGCCCAGGATCTGAGATTAAAGCACATCTGCATGATACAGAGTGCCTCTAATTGGCCATACCCAACCAACATTTTAGGAAGGAATGCAGTCCATCATTTATCAAGTGCATAACACACTGTCTCACACACCTGGCTTTTAAACAACGGTGGAAGTTTTGAGTGATGTAGTATGCAGTGTTTGTCTAGATATGTGAGTCTGATATTTGCAGAAAAACACTAAAACAATGTAAATTTATGGACAGAAGAAATAATGCCAACATCTACTGTTCACTGAGCACATACATTTTTCAAAAGAAAAACATTTTACTATAAAATCATCATCTTTAAATATTCATAGGAAAATAAAACTTGAGGAAACACATAAGCATAAATATATTAACAAAAAACAGAGATTTAAATAAGATACATGAAATACATGCATTTTGTGGCTACCTAAAATTTACTCTTAGTATTTTGATATGACTTTTCCATTTTTCTTGTACTCTTCATGAAAAGTGAAATCATTGTTTAACTCACCAATACAGTACAGAACCCATATCAGTGAGTTAAAGTGAAACTGTCTTTCCTTGTAATCAGCTTTGTACTACCATTTTAGTTTATTTTTCTTGGTTGGACATGCACTTTAATTTTATTCTCCTTTATTATAATAAAACTACTAGTAATTAGCACCCATCACACTACTTTCCTTTTCCTATCCAATATGTTGAAATACTCTAATCTAATTCTGGTGATATTTTAAATATTTTCTTGATGCAATGCTGCATGAATTGGGAAATGATGTATTTTGATTACATATAATCTCCATTATCATTTCACTCTGACTAATCCTTGCTCATTTCCTACCTAGTGTCTATTTGGCTTTCATGCCTTCTATTTCTTTTTTTTTTTTTTTTTTTTTTTTTTTTTTTTTTTTTTTTTTTTTTTTTTTTTTTTTTTTATTAATTAA